>JADGJH010000252.1:0-22577 GCA_027596945.1 Physocladia obscura
TTTTTTTGTTATATGTTATTATAAATAATAGGAAACATTAACTGATTAAAATAAAATGAAGTGTTCATATTTCTAAAAGAAAATACAAAAGAAATATAAAAAAAAGAGAAAGTGGTTGTGTTCACCTTAATATCCCGATGAACAATATTCCGTTCATGCAAATACGCCACACAATCGACAACAATCCTGATAATTTCCGCAGCATCTTCTTCAAAGAAACTCCCTTTCTCCACAATCCGTTCAAACAGCTCACCCCCCAAACAAAGGTCCATCACGAGATACAACGAGTTTGGTGTTTCAAAGTATTCGTGCAGTGTGATGATATGGGCGTGGCCTTTTGAAACGTGTTCAAGAATTCGTACTTCGTTGCGTACGAAATGCTCGCGTCCGCGCATGTGCCGTTTGTTGATTACTTTGAGTGCGTATTTTTCCCCAGTGCTTAGCTGTATGACATATTGTTATGAAATTTGAACACAAGCCTTTTTTTTTTTGAAAGTCAAATTGCAAAAAACAAAAACCTTTATGGCTTCTTTGACTGTGGCATAGGTTCCTGCTCCGAGAGTTCGCCCTGTCTTGACGGTCGATGTTGATGTCGTTCGTGTTAAAAGATCGCTTCGTGGAGAGATATGTTTGCCGTTTTTGTTGGAAATGAACAACAAACCTTATAATCACACTGAGAAGAACCCGTTAGATTGCATAAATACTCTTAATTTTTAACTGACAGTGATTCACAACTGTCATTCAAAGAAAACTCACAGGTATAAGTCGGTTTGCAACCATCAATGACAGGTCTAAATTCAATGCCCAGTTGAGAAATTGAAAAATTAAAAAAAAAACCGTTGAGAAAATTTGTAGTTATATTTGTCAAAATCCAGGAATTTTCGGCAATAATTCCATTCCGTGCCTCTCTTCTTCATCTTCTTTCTCTTTTCGTTCTTCTCTCAAACATTCTTGAGTTGCAAAACACAACTTTCTGGAATTACCCAGACAAAAACACACTCAACTTTAAAATTTGGTGAATCCTTGCGACTGTTGCGTATTTCCATAATCTTGGCTCATCATATATCCACTGCCACCGCCCCCATAAATATCCCCTTGACTCTTGTAATCATCTGCGAGATTGAATTCAAGGCGATCGCTTTGCGAAAACGCCTGCAACGGCTGCGACAGCAATGACTCACCACCAAAACCAACCGCAGCTTGGGAATTCGGCTGCGAGAAGAACGATTGCTGAGAAAATCCTGTTTGTGACATTTGAGTCTGTCCGTTGCCACTACGGCTGAGTTTTGGAATTGGTTTCATCATTGACTGTGAAAACGAGGCCGCAGAGTTTTGGGTGAGCATGATTGAGTCGACTTCGTATCCGGATTTAAAGTACCCATTGACTTTCGGGCCACCCAAGTCGAGACCCGCTATTCCTTGTGATAATCCAGCAAACGCGTTCTTTGGAACTCCTTGTTGTTGCTGCTGCTGAAGAGGAGGATATGCAGGCATTGGCCCAACTTGCCGAGCTATAATCGCAAAGACAGTTCAAATATAAAAAACAAAAAAACAAAAAAAACAACTTACAATCATAAAATCCTACAGGCCCGACAGGCGCCGCAATCCCCGGACCAACAGGAATTCCCCGAATAGGCGCACCACCTGCCCGACTTCCCCAAACCATTTCAAACCGTTTCCCCTTTACCTCGGCAAAAGTTTTCCGTGGCTTGGCAAAACTAATTCCCGATACATGCATGTTATTCAATGGCCCTTCCATCAACAAATTGTTATTTTTATACTCCATCAGCAGTTCATACCACAGCGGATGTTTCGCCAGAACTTTTGCATTCCCAAGAAGGCAAACCCCATATTTCGCTCGAGTCAGTGCAACGTTCAATCGTCGCGGATCGCTCAAGAACCCGATCCCTTGATGATCATTCGACCGTACACACGACACGATAATATAATCCTTTTCTCGGCCCTGGAACGCATCCACCGACGCAATCTCAATCTCCTTATACAGCTCTTTTTTCAATGTCCCTGTGAACTGCATGTAATTTACCAGAAACGCACGCTGCCCTTCGTATGGCGTGATGACACCAATCTGGGCCGGCGCGATTCCAGCCTTCAAGAACCGCGTCACGATTTTCTCGCAATTAGAAGCCTCTGTGCGATTTAGATAGCTGGTTCCCGACGCTGAGATTTCTTCTTGGCCCGATGATGAGAGAAAGAACATTGGTGTTTCGGCTACTGGCCATGGGAAGTCAAGGTTTTTTCGCACGCGGTCGTTCATACCCACCCCATCTTGCAACGAGCCTTCGTAAAACATGTTTGAGGGGAAACTAGAAAGACATGGATGCATGCGGTACTGCACTTCGAGTCGTAACGGGCGGTGTCCGAGAATTACCAGCCGTTCAAACAAGGACTGCGACAATCCTGCTTTTGCGGCTTTCTTATTCATAATTACAGGCCCCAGTTGCTGATGATCGCCGATCAAAATCGCCTGTTTACATCCCATCACAAGGGGGATCAAACACTCGGGCTCGGCGGACTGCGTGCTTTCGTCAATCAGGACGGTTTTGAAACTGAATTTTGAAAGCCGCGGGTCTCCTGCTCCAGCACAAGTTACGCAGATTACATTTGCATGCATCAATATCTCACGCTCTGCTTGTTTTTTTAGCGTCATGTATCGTTTCTCGTCGCGTGGCCTCAATTCGCCGAGCTCGTTTTTGAGTTTGATGAGTTTTTGGAATTCTTGATTCGTGTCGTTGTTGTTGACTTGTTCGTGGAGCGTTAAAAATCCGACTGGCGAGTCGAGCTCTTCGCGAGATTTAGCAGTCATGCGGACAACTTTGAGTCCCGTTTTGTGAATTTTTTCTGTCAATTGATCAACAGCCACATTTGATGGCGCGCATACTAAAATTTGCCCCTTGTTCATTTTTGCTAAATGGTAAACAATTGTTGCAGATGTCACCGTTTTTCCAGTTCTAAATATAAAAATAAGAACCACATAAAAAACAGATGCGAAGCTCAGAATATATTTACCCAGGAGGGCCTGTTTTAAATTATGATGTGTTTAGAAACAATTTTTAAAGAATAAAAACAACACCAAATCAAACAAACCTTGAATCAACGATAACGGCCTTTGAATAGCCTGCTTAATGGCAGTAACTTGCGAATGATTCAAGTCTGGCAAATTTGGGGCCGTGAATTTTTTAGGCAGGTTCGAGTTGAGTGTTACTGGATCAACGTTATGTCCCAAAAGACGGTGGTACTAAAAATAAAAAATTAATAAAATAAAATAAAATATAAAAGGAATAAATAAATAAACTTACGAGGTATCCAGAAACCGACGTTTCATCTACTGCAAATCGTTTCATTGCATTTTGCATTCTAACATACAAACGAAGTTAATAAAATGTCCAGATATTTTCTATTTATCACATACCGATCAAAAGATGTGGACTTCCAAACAAAATCAACAGTAAAGTTGAGCGTGCATTCAGTAGGCGCATGGCTTTGCTTTCGAATTTCTAAAGCAACTTCATCAGAAACAGCTGGAAAAAAAGGGATTAGTTTTCCTTAATATCTATGTAAAAATACTCAACAATTTGGAATCTTGATAACATTTCCTTTACTCTCCCACTCTCGACTCAATTCTCCCCGATACCTGAGCAATAACTCATCTCCAACCGCAAGCTTCACTTCTCCTTGCTCCAGCTTCAGCAACGTGAAATACGCCACAAGTTTCTGATTCAATCCAACATCCCACCGCACAACGACATTATCCTGAGTTTGCGCCTCCTTCATTTTCCGATCGTGTTCAGCCTCGAGCGCTACAAGCGGACCAAAAATATTTTGATATTGATAAGCGTCTTCATATTGCGCTTGCACAGGCAACGCTTCGATTTCTTCAATTCCGCCATTTCCGGAGCGGTCGATTTTGTGGAGATCGTCGACGGTAGCTTTGCTGTCGCCGGATGCCCAGATGTTTTCAAGGGTAGAAATTTGACTGGCACTAATATGACGACTGCGCATGACTTCAGTTTCGGTGGGGTTTTTGACGAGCCAGGGTAAAAACGCCTTGTCGCTAATAAGTGGGACCCATTGTGACAGGTCCCAGTTTGCGTCTTTTGAACTTGGCGTCGATGCGCAAGGTTGTCTGGAAGAGAAGTAACGAATTAAATTTTGGGTTTTTGTTTTATTCGCTTCTTTCTTTTATTTTTTATTTTTTATTTTTTCCCTCATTCAGATTTAGTGATCTTAATGTTTCTACTTCGCTTTGTTCATTTTTAGTTTTTACTTCACCTGCACAATAGCACAACAACGGTATCACTTTTCGCAGGAATAAATCCCAGCAAAAACACATTTCGCGATCCGCAAAGATAGCATTCCAAAACAGTATCGCCAAGCGGTCCATCGGCATGCAGAACAACCTCCTTGTGCTTTGATTTGACTAAATGTGTCACGATATGCGATCCGCCTGTCCCACTTCCTCCGTGTACGCTATGTCCGACGCCACGGCCATTGCAGAACCATTTCGAGCATTGTAAGCATTTTACTACGGTCGCAGGAGAATGGACGCCGCAATATCTGGTTTTGTTGCATGAGTGTCAATTGAACTCTATTTTTTTTTGTTCTTTCTCGCTTCGTTCCATTTGCTTGTTTTGTTCACTCGCTTCACTTGGTGAAAAATATATTTACTTGCACGCATGCTCAGGAGCTGCCATAATATCGGCCTCTGAATTTCTCTCCCGAATTGGAGCAAGATACCGCTTCAACGAAGACGCAGACGAATCAGCAGCAGCCACAGATTCGGCAAGCAGCCGCACGTCATCGTTTTTAATACGATCGACAAGCTTAAAGTTGCTACGCGACCAGTTGCTTGCAAAGCCGTCATTGAGGAGTTTGATGGCCTGGTTGTGAAGGGAGGCGAGCGCGTCGTGCTGCGGGGGCTTTGCGGAGTCGGGGTTGCGGAACTGGTCGATCAGCAGGGCGGAGTCGGAGCGCAGGTGGATTCTGTCGTAGCCCTCGTTGCGCGCGGCGTCGATGGCGAGCACAAGCGCGTGGTAGTAGGCCTCGACGAGGGACGCCGTCTGCTGCACCACACGCCGCGCCACGTCGACGACAACCGTGGCGCCCTCGACAATACGTATGGCCACGGCGCCGACGTGCAGTCCGGCCTCGGCGCCGTCGTTGGCGTCGGCACACACCGCCGAGAAGAACACATGGCAGCGCAGGAGCCCGTCGTCCAGATCCCCATCCGCTGTTTAAAGCGTTTGTTTGTGTTCAATCTTCGTGTCAACAATCCTTTCAGTGTAGCTCAGCAACATAAACATACCGTCATCATCATCATCGTCGTCGTCGTCATTGTCATTGCCATCGTCATTGTATCCATCGCCATTGTCGTCGTTGTCGCCCTCGCCTTCCTCTCCTTCCTCTCCAAGATTGTTGCGTCGCCTCCGCCCGTGTTTGCGCGCCTCCACACCCTCCGAGCCCTGCGTCAAGTTGAAATTCTGACTCAGCTCAAACCCAACACTTTCACCATCAATATTTTCATTGTCATCACTGTCACTCTCATCGTTTTCATCATCATCATCGTCATTGTCCGAGTACTCGTCCATCTCCGTTTGTGTCTTTTGCGTCTGCGGAGTGAATGCGTAAGGATCGTATTCGTCATTGCTGTCGTCAATACTCTGCGACGGCTCAACATCCACAAACTCCGAAAGTTTCTTCGGGTTGCTACTGCTCATTTTTGGTTGCAAAAAATTGGAAAAAAATGTTTGAGCAAAAGAGCATCCAATCTGCCCTGCCACTGCCAAGAAATAAGAATTAAAGAAAGGAATAATATTTTATAAATACAGTCAAACTCCATCTGGACTAAATTCGATTAAATTTTAAATAGAATGTTGTTAGGGTGGCCTTTGAAGTAGAAGATGTATCTTAGGCAAGTCAAAAGGTCGTTCAAGAGTGATCGTGGTGGTCGTGTGATGTCAGACTTTTATCAAGCGCGAATGAACAAGGAAGTGTATTTGCCAGTTTCGAAAGGAGGCCGTGCGATGGAAGGAAAAACTTCAAAAAATAAATAGAGGATTTAACAGTGGTTTCATTATTCAAAGATTTGTGCTATACTTTATTAATTTTTATAATATAGAATATGTGCCCATAATAGCCCCAACTATCAAAGTGAGAAACAAAGTCGACCAAATTCGCATGTCTGGGAGACCATTTTCTGTCAACGTGTATTTTGAACTGAAGAAAGCAATGGCGGCACCAACACTGGTGTGAAATTTATAACCGGCGAAAGCTTGGCTCATTTCGGAAGATTGAAACGCGTTCCCAACAAGTTTTTGGGACTGGTTAACGAGGATCTGAGTGAAGTCAATTAAAATACACGTAAGTCAGATAACAAAACAAAAAAAAAACAAAAACATACCGCATTCGTGGATCCAAAACAGATATACACAACTGCCAACAACCCCAAATTATTTTCAGGCGCGCCAAAATTCAACAACCCCTGGCAAATCAAGTACACAAAAAAGCACGAAAAAACCATTGGTTTAGATCCAAACCGATCCGTCAGTCTCCCGCCAATAAACGCCGAGCTTGTCGACACAATTCCCAACGCGACCCGCATATACAATTTGTTTGCCAGATCAATGTTTGGCGAATCCGTGTGGATAAACAAAGGAAGCGATCCGTTATAAAACGCTTGCTCAAACGCCGTGATTATATTCAACGGTAATAACAATAGCATTGACCGCGTCAAAAGTATTTTCAAAGTCTTTAGATATTTAGGCGTACTAGGAGATGCGGCAGCGCTGATAGCAACTGACAGATTCGCAGGATTAAACGGCTCGGGACGGAAAAAACACAAATATATGAGAATTAGCGGGCCTATCGAGCTAAACGCTGTGATTGCTTTGAAAACAGCAATTTTGTCAATGTTTGCTTGTAGTAACGATAATGTGAGGAGTGGGCCGAGTATTCCTGATACCCACATCACGCCAAAAAATAAACCAGAATATCGCCCGAGTGTTTGGGGTGTTGAACATTTCGTTACGTAAACTCTTGAAAATTATGCGTTAGTGCAAAAAACGTATAATATATGTTATATATACCCTTGGCTTGACCAAAGAACACTCGCAGATATACCTGATAATAACGCACCAGGCAGTAAAACGGCAAGCTACTCAAAAAAAAAAAAAAAAAAGAGTTCATATGA
Source organism: Physocladia obscura (assembly GCA_027596945.1). Taxonomy (NCBI): domain Eukaryota; kingdom Fungi; phylum Chytridiomycota; class Chytridiomycetes; order Chytridiales; family Chytriomycetaceae; genus Physocladia; species Physocladia obscura. The sequence continues at coordinate 7,208 of JADGJH010000252.1, forward strand.
CAGATCCAAGAAAAGCAAAGCTCCAAACCTGAATTTTTTCGTTTTGATCAAACTGCAACGCCAAAACATTGCTCGCGAAATAAACAGGATAACCCAAAGATGAAACAAACAGGCCCAATCTTGGCCCAACTTTATCAACAATCGCCGACGCGCAAAAGAGGTTTGACAACGCAAAAACAGTGTAGATTATTGTATTTGCGTTGAATGAGACTGCCGGCGGCAAGACAGTGGAAGATATTGACTGTGGAACCAATTAAAAAGATTAGATAAAAATTTAAGTACCGCAATCGTTGTGAATCCCGAGAAGATAAAGAAGAAAGAGACTCCGAGGATCCAGATATCTCCGATTCTGTGGTTTGGATTGGCGGGAGATGTTGACAGTGGCAACAGCGGAGTTTGCTCGGCTGTTTGTTGTACCATCTGTTCTATTCTGGTTTCCTTTCCTATTTGTTGATACACTGAAACCAGTGAATAGTTAAATATTTGCTGTACATTTTATGAAAAAAGAAATTAAAATTGCCGGAAGAACAACACAAGTTCAGTTTTTAAGTTATATTATTTTATTAAATAGTTCAAAATATTACAGCTGTGTGATCCATTACTTTTTTATAATTTTTTAAAAAACACTTTGGCCAATTCTGGAAACCCATATCTCGTGACAAACACTAAGCTGACCGGATCCCAGTCCAAAAAAAAAATCAACTGAAGAAGAGACTGGTATGAAATTATTCATTTTATGTTACATTACATTCACTGTGCAATTTTTTGTTAGAAGGTTCTATTTAAGCTCGTTGATATTCTGACTGAAAAGACACTTTGATGGAATCTTGCAAGATTAAAATGCAAATATCTACTATCAAGGACATTGCAAGTTTGCAAATATTTTTAAAAAGTAAGTTAGCTAAATGGGAACCAGAAAATTGAGATTTGAGCCTTTACTATGAGTTTGTGCATTTTGCAAAGTCAATTCTTAACTTGAGCTGTCATCTTCTGTCCATGAAATGACAAATATCATGCCATCAATTCCATCAGAATTGAAATTCTGGGGAAAATTGGTACTTTATCATAGCCAACAGTTGCCATTGCCAGTACAGTCATTATTTTTATAAAAGCAAATGCAGCCCTTGGTTTGTGTCCATTTTGCACTTGTTGCAACATAATTTTAATAGTTACTAATTGACTGGCAAGTTGTAAATGGAATACATTGTGTGAGATAGTTTACAAAGCTGCTAACAAATTGGAAACTAGTTTTGATGTTAGTAGGATCAGGACATTGCATTTGTTCAATCCAAGTTCAGTAAGGAACTGTGTCAATTAGTCCTTCAATTTGTACAAGAGGCCATAACTTAATGTCCAAATACTAACATGAAGGTTTTCTTTCAGATACTACTTTGTACTGATTTCTTTCAAATACAGGTTTTGATAGGATATACTGCAAAAAATTTCATGCTTCCCACAAACTTTGTTGTTTTGACTCCAAGTACTGGATGTTAGATTTGAGAAATAAAACATGTTATACAAGCTGAATAAATGTTAAATAATATTTAATAGAATTGGATATAGAAATATTATTTATAAGATAACTGTGAAAGAATATAAAATTTATGTCATTCATGGCAAAATTTAAGAATGAGGATTAAATGCTCTAACTTTGTCTTTTACATTTGAACAATTTCTTTTGCTAAGAAATTGGTTTTTAATCAATATTGAGGCATTACAAATGAGGCACAAAAGTTTTATTTTGAGGCACGGAATTGGGCATTTAAAAGTTTTATTCTTGGAAATAAATTGTAAGATTCAAAACTAAATTACACTTTATTGTGCCAGTGAATCTGCCTCTGCAGGATCCAACACAGAAAAACAGAGTTGAGACTAGGAGATTGCAACCATGGAATTTTTACTATTCTAACTGGGAATTACTATTTCAAGTTCACTTCAAGTATTTTGAATTATCAACAATTTGCAGATGGTTTTTGGACTGGTGAAAATGTGTTCCCAACTGATCATGTGAACCAAAACCAAACAAGCCCAGGGTTGCCATCAGCTGGAACATATTTGTACTGAACTAAAGGGAGTTTTTGGCCCCTGTTTTGTCTCTTTTTTTTTTTTGTTTGTTTTTTGTTTCCTTTTTTCCTTTTTTCCTTTTTTTCTCTTCTCTTGTTTCATTGAATACTGGAGATTGTTGCTGCTTGCTCCATTCAAATTTGCAAAAATGAAGAGATTTACACTTGAAGTCAAGCAAAAGATAGTCAGTCAGCTGTCAATTGTCGAGAATGGAGCCCAGTTGGCCACTGGAAACTTGCTGGTAGTGTCATTTCAGCCAACAGCGCAATCCCCACAACAGCTATTTACTGCTGAGGTTGTTTTTGCAGCTGCACATGCTCAAGCACAGGGGTAAGCCTGGTACAGGTGAGGAAGAACAAGCTTATATTGCCTCACTTAATAACCCAACAACAACAACAACCAACGTGTCTTCTTCCCTCTGTGGCTCTTGCTTCAGAAAGATTCAGAGAAAATTCATTTCACATTGAATCAACAGATAGTACCAATATCTCCCTGTTCTTATGCAAATAGTTGGCTGAGATACTTTCTTTCTTCTTCTTCAATTGAGGCTGAGTTTGCTGAGATTCAACCTGAGACAACTCAGCCTGAGACTCAACCTGGGATAACTCAACCTGAGACTCAGGAATTCCATTTTTAGCAAATGGTTATTATCCACATCAGTTCTCTTCCTCTTGTATGTATACTTTGTGCTCCAATTCTTCCTGACCTTTTCTAACTCTGCTTCTAAAACATCCACATTCACATATCCAGCAACAAAAACTTTTGTATATCAAGATACTGTCAACAATTGTGCAGAAGCAACAATAGAAAACAAGAGTGGATGTGTTGAAATACGCATGTTGTCAGCCACATTTTCATTTTACCCATTTTAACACTTTCCTTGTAGTTTTTTTCTTTCATTTGTCCCTTGAGACATCTTTGAATCTGAAATAATTTAAAATACATCAGTATAAAGCCATCTTTGAGTTTTTCTCTTTTCTCTTTTTTTCAATGAAAGTGTGTATATGGGAGATTTTGAGAAAAAACAAACAAATGTGGTCTTTCTGTTATTGCTTATAATTCAAAATTATTGATGCTATAGTGAATGGCAGTTGATTCCTTCACTTAGTTTGAGTTCACTTTTTAGACAAGTCACTGTTATGTTTAGTTAATAAATAGCTTAATATCTTTATTACATGTGCTGTGGTCATTAACATATTCAGATTTGTTGATACAAGAGACTGTGGATACCTCCATCATATTGAAATTTTATAATATTTGAACTAAGTTTTCTTTATTTAAAATGAAGTCCTTTTATAGTTTCCCTAATCAATGTAAACGCCCAAAGACGACCCCACCTGAAAATCTCAAAAAGAGTGAAATGAAAGGGATAGTGAAATCAAAATGAAAAAGAGTGATAACAAAAAGGGAATTGTGTGAAGTAGATTAGATAAATTTTTAATGATGAATAAAGGAGATTTTCTTGAGAAAATTTGAGGAGCGGACCAAAACAAAAAGAAATTATTTAATGTAGAAAATGTAATACATCATACCTTACAATTATTGTTTCTAATACAATATTATTTATGAAAAATAATTATGTTCAAAACCCTTTACACTGTAGGGCATCTCTCACTTGCTTTGCTATTCTACTATGCAAGCCATGTTCTTCTGTAGTATGATCCAGGAAAGTTTGTACTTTCTGGGATTTGAACATTATAGTAAGTGGAGTTGGTCTCTTACTATTAACAAGTGAGTGGACTTTCACAATTCCAAAGTGAACAGCAGAGGAGTATTGAAAAAAGTTTCTAACCTGAAAAGAGCTAACATGGCCTTTATGAGAAATTTCTGAAATTTCTCCAATTTTGAAATGAAAATGGAAATCTTCTCTGGTGTTTGAGTTAAACATTTTTGCTTTCAAACACCAGGTATGTTCTTTTTACTTTACTACTTGTACATTATTACTTTATTTTCTGTAAAATGTTTGAAACAGTATAATAAATAAGCATTTTTGGTCTCAAACACCAGATCTAAGAATTCATGCAGTGAACATACCAGATTCTTCTCAATGGTTCTCTGTCGATTCTGTTGGCACTTCTGCAGTAGTATGTCACAATAAGAAGAACAGATCAGTTGAAACAGTATGCCATTTTTGCAAAATTAGATTTTTAACAAATAGTTTATTTCATTTATTTGAAAAGAGACAAGTAAACCTTAAATTAAAGAAGAAAGATTTATTTTGCACTACTTGCTTTGGAATACATATCTCTCAATACAAAGTTGCAGATACCTCAACATTGCCAAATGCCAAAGACTACCCCCTCTTCAATCACAAATTTGAGAAAGTTTGCAGTGAAACTTATACATATAAATTAACAGCCCTGTTGATAAAAGCTGGGAGTTATATATGATTTGTACTGCAACCCACAGTCAAGCAATATGAAATAAAATGCATTTAATAGCTGTAGCTTTTTGCTGAAGTTAATGTCAGTTCTGTAATTAGATTGAAAAAAGCTATAACAGTGCAGTACAAATGGTCTACATCCAACTTCAAAACAAGTATCCATCAATAACTCCAATTGATTCCAAGAATTTGATCATATGCTCTGTACTACTCATCAACTATTGCATGTTAGAAATATTAACAGATTCCTTCAAAAGTAGTTGATTTTGCACCAAAAATAGATATCAAACAATTTATCTTGCATCATGACAAACACCATCTATGATTCTGTCCTGTAAGGGCATACTTGCTCTAGATGCAGATCCTCACTTTCATGGGTCTTCATAGCTATCATGACATGATTTTGACATAACTTGTCCATATAAACCAGGAAAATCAACTTCTCATTGCAGGAGCAATGGCATCTGAAACTCATGGTTGACTTTGAATAATCACAAATGGGTCAGTGACTGTCAAGCAAGGCCCTCCAAAGGAGAGGTTCAGGATGCATGTAATTACTCATGCAGATTTCAGGTTTTGTTTTTCAGTTTTCAAAATGACAAAATAAAAAAATGGTGTGGTTCAATCTTTTTTGCAAACAGTTGTAATGCGAAATGGAAAACCAAAACGTTTCCCAGAGTACTGCGTCAACTGTAACTTTCACAAATCAAAAATTAGCCAGTAAGAACCTAATTTTCATTTCCGTCTACAGCTGTGCTGCTGTATAAACGAGTAGGACTCATTCGAACTTTCACATTTCCAAGATCTCCATTTTTTCACAGCGTTGGATTTTTTTGCAGGATTTTTCTGTAAAAATTGCTTCATTATGGCGGCATCTGAGCGCGATGCATTACTGCCTTTCACCGCATCTCTCGCCAATAATTCAACTCACCGAATTGGGGACGTCCGCATTCTTGGTGCAGCTTTCTTTTTTGTCTTCTCTGGATTCACGACGATCGCAGTAAGATTTCGTATCGTAATATACTTTTGTTCATTCATTATACAGTCAATATCATCCACTGTACTTCCTACAAGAGTCTCATTTGATACTACTGCAATCTTCTATATTATTTTCGCATTTTCAAATCTTTTTTGGGCTTCAGCAATTGTTGACAGCATTGGATCACGATTGGCTCTGCTTCTATCATCTCTGGGATATCCTGTGTATTTTTGGTGCCATGTTCTTGCGTTGCAGTCAGAATATGATGAAAAAATACAGGTTGAATTGTAAAACTAAATAGTAATATAATAATTTCTATTTTCAATAGACAATGATGTTAATACCAGGAGCTTTGCTAGCTGGAGTATCCGCAAGCGTGATTTGGGCCGGCCGCGGGTTAGTCTAAGCATAATATATTGATTTATGCTAAGGAATGTCGCTAGAGTATACGTGTCAAAATGCTCGACGCCGCAAACTCTGGGCTGGTATTCCGGCCAATTCTTTGGTATTATGTGGGTTTCAGGAATTCTAGGCCCATTCTTGACATTATCGCTACTCCAGGCAAATATTGACAAGATCTTAGTCTTCAAAGCCATCACTGCATTCAGTTCAATTGGGCCTCTTCTCCTTGTTTATTTATGCTTCTTTCGGCCGGAGCCTTCAAATCCCTATTACCTATCAATATTTGTCGACATCTCAGTTGCGCCTGTTTCATCGTTTTCTTCAACAAGGGAAATATCTTTCAAAACGGTGAAAATTTTATTGACACGTACAATGATTTTATTGCTTCCTTTGAATATTATTTCTGCTTTTGAGCAAGCCTTTTACAACGGATCTCTACCGCTATTTATTCATACTGATTCAGCAAATTTGGATCTTGCAAACAAACTCTATATGCGTATTGCGTTGGGATTAGTATCCACAAGCACTGCGTTTGTAGTGGGAAAACTGACTGATGTATTTGGATCTAAGCCCTTGGTTGTTTTTTGTTTTATAGTGTATATATTTTGCCAGACGTTATTGAATTTTGGTGAACTTGAGAACAATCTACCGTTATTGACAGTAGTTTATGCTTGCTTTGGACTGACAGATTCGGTACTTGTTTTTGTAAAACTTTTTTTTGATCCCTTTTGAACAATTTATTACCAGATTCTGATCAACCAATCCCAAAAATTAATCGGAAATGCGTTTAAGTCTGTAGAGATGAGCCAAGCGTTTTCGGGATATAAATTCCATACAAGCGTGGGATCAGCTGTTGCATTTTTCAGTTCAAAATATACAATGACAGGAAATGGACTTCCAGACATGAGAATATGGTCTAGTTTATTTTTTGTTCTAATTACTGGTGCGATTTTTGGGACATTCTCGATAATATAATAAACCAAAATTCGGACAAACCTATTTCTGATATTGATTGCAGCTGTTATTGGAATATTCAAAGTTGAAAAAAATAAAGCTTAGCTCTGTTCTGATGACACGAAAGCATTGCAATTCGAATTTTGGGATCTGCTATGCTGATATTCACATAACGGAAAAATAGAAGAAAAAAAAACAACAGCTGGATCTGTAGTCCAGTATTTCATCGCGTAAACGTTGATATAATTTTTAGTGAAAAAATTCAACAAAACTCTGCCCAAAGGACAATGGTAGAAAATAGCAATACGTCTAGTAACAAGAATGCCAACTTGAAATAAAATTTACATGCATCAGCCAAAATGTTTTCCTTCTTGAGCGATGTAAAACGTGTTTTAAAGGCACAAAAATACACTAGATATCCCACAAACGAAAGAGTGAGTACTAGTCTTGATACGATTTTATCAACACCCACAAGGCACACAAAAGATTTGATAAGGAAAGCGCAATGTAGAAAAATAAATTGCGTCAATGATACTGAAACCTCATCGTCTGCAGAAATCCGAATATCTGCTAGTTTGTGATTTGGGTCACTAACAGCTGTGGCGTCCTGAGGAGTGATTATAGGACAGCAACAATAAAAGTTGAAGAGGGCAATAGAGGATTTTGTTCTGTTGCGAATGGCGTTATTAGACCCTTTTAATTGAAGTTCCAAACTGTTCTCAAAATGCAAATGAACCACATGAAAAACTAAGAAATACAGGACAGTTGAATTCAGTCAAAATCAAAAGGCACCAAGAAAGGTGGACAAAGAATGAAGCGAAAATTGTTGAGTAACAACGAAAACGAAAACAATGGAAACCAAACCAGACTTCAAGCGACATGTCCAATCTCCGCCGTTTCGCTTTTACTTGCAGCATCATCGCAACAGCGCGCGTTTCTGAGTCTGCGCGGATTCAGGCAACAACCCCGTATGTGTTTGTTCAGTATTACAATATCCTCACCCATTTTTATTATCGCAGCATCATTTACTGAAAAGTCCTGGGCGTGCGGGTTCAAAAATGCACAACTGCTTATAGCCGCGGCCTTGCAAATCCCATCGTTTCGAACTTCGCTTGCTTCGACTTTCGAATCTATTAGTCCGCAAATCTCGTTTCTTCCACAGCAACCGTACGTTCCGTCAATACCCTCGATTCAGTTTCTCATTGAACGTGCATGGTCGCTTGGTTTCGACCCTGTTGGCGCCGCACAGCTAGATTCTCATATATTGTCAACAAAGAAATGGATTGGCGCTTGCGAAATATACGCTTTTTTCCATTCTATCGGAATTAAAGCCAACACTTATGATTTTCGCAACGCATCTGGACCGAATGCGACGCATCCTGTGCTTCTTGATTTCGTCGAAGCTTATTTTGACTCATCTCTTGACGAGTTTTTGAATACTTGGACTCTTGAAAAGGCTACAACTCCTGTGCTGTTATCCCCCCTTATATGGATGCGAAACACGACAGATTATATTGCTGGGAACTTTATTCATGACACAGAGAAAATGCCTTTGTACTTTCAATACCAGTTAAGCTTATTGTGTTTTGTTCCATTCAATCGTTTCTGAATTTGAAATAGGGGGCACAGCCTCACAATTATTGGAATTGAAATTCTTAAGTCTGGGTTACGCAATTTACTTGTACTAGATCCAGGAACTAAAATACCCCCGAAATTATGCGTGGGAATTGATTTATATTTGCGGAGTAGCGATGCAACAGAAAAGATGTTAAATGTGTTTAGATTTGGAGAACATCTTTTGCGTAAGCATCCATCTTACCAAATTGTAGAAGTGGTTGGAAAGTATGATCCAAAGTCTGATTCCGAAGGAAGGAAAGTGTTCCGAACCAAAAGACTTACATAGGAATGCTTTAAAGAAAAACGAGCGGAACTGAATATAAACGAATTAAAAATATGTGATATTATACTCAATGCTCCATTATTCTCAATGAAAAATATGATAAAAATATCAATATTTATTTGGAATCCTATGGAATTTCAAGAACGAGAATAAAAGGATAATCATAACGACAACCAGAAGCTTATCCATGGAGCTACAAACACAAACACATACATTTTTCTGGCACGATTCCGTATTTACCTATTAGTAGCGACACTTATTACCAGTTTGATCCGACCAGTGGATATTTTGTTGTCAATGGAGACAAACGATTTTGATAGAAGTTCCTCTTGATTTCAAACGATTGGATGATTCATTGAAAAGGTAATCGGTGCAGGTAACTAATCGATGCCTCGATTTTAAGTAACTGCTCAGTTGTTCAAGTCAAAATTTGGAGTTCCTTAGTCCAGGTGGGGTCGACGGTAAATACTCTGGCAGTATCGGCAGATTCGGATATATTTTCGAATGTATGTTTTTGAGAGAGTTTATAACGCTGATGATGTTGTAGACAACAGTCTCAAACTCTCGTATTTGGTTGTCAAAAAAATTTTTTTTGACTGGATGAGTTTTTTCTCGTGACTGACCATAGACTAAATACAAGTCACAAAATTTTGTAATGATTTTCCTTCCTTCATATGTGCAAATAAATAAATTTTCAAATGGTTTCATATCTCATTTTTTTACAGCGTCCCTGGCAATGCCTCCTTAATCCATCAATCCTAATACAAAGACGAAAAAAATATTAGATAAAACACATTGGTATTGACCGTAATCAAACCTTGAAAACATCCGATTACATCCTTCACATCTAATTTCAGCCCCGTCTAGTTTATGAATTGTCTTTAAATGTCTTTTGAAATCTTGCCGTCTTTGAAACTATTACGTTCATGATTAATAATCCAAATTTTTGATATGGTTTTTTCCACTCACTAATTTTGGGCACTGGGTACATGCAATGGGCGTAGATTTTTCATCTTTAAGTTGCATAGAGTTTGGAGCTGCTGAAATTCCGCTGGTGACGCTGCCCGCATATCCTGGAGGGAGCTTGACCAAAACCACCGGAACCACAGAATCACCATTTGAATGAAAAATATTTTCGCTGCTGAAATTCGATGAAATGTGATCACACAAACGCGATCTTTGCAGATTATTGCATTCTAAAGCTATAGCGGGGCTCGCGGGAGACATATTTTGATTCTTTTGCCTTATCAACGCATGCATGTTAATCAACAAATCGGAAAACTGTTTCTGCGAAATGCTAGATTCGAATTGATGATTTGGCCAATTCTCCAATGTTGCTTCTCTACTTTGCGTTAAATTGAATTCGTTTATGCTTTTGTGATTTGATGGCATGAATTTTGACTCGTTTTGATGGGTTTCTCCAAGATCGTGGAAGAGAAACGTCAAAAGCAACTCTTCGGCGTTCACGGATTTCGCACTGCTATGTTGTGCCACATGCTTATTGTTGCTTCGAGACGCTGAATTTGATTCGCACCAGTGGCTTTTCGTTTTTGACTTCATCAAATTTTTGAAATTTTCTGTTCTAGAACTGAAGAAAATTTCTTTGGAAATCCGACTCTGATGACCAATTCGAAAAACCTGGGCATTTCATTTTCAGATGGGATTCGAATTTGCATCTCAGTCAGTGCTGTTGCCTATCAATTCAATTGAATGCCGCTTGAGCGATAGAATTTGAGACTGTAAACCAACTCCTCCCAGAGACTGTCGTGCGAAAGGCTGCGATGATAAAGAAACCTATGCTGCGGGCTATGTTTAACTCGATGATTCAAGACTCTTGTCTGTGTCCTGATGTGCTGCAAAGTTCTTCATGCAAAAGATTGGAATCGAATTTTTCCAGTATGTTATTGTAAACTGCAACCAGAAACTGATTCAGAAATATGTGCAAAAAGACAGCAAAATAATTGGAATACCATTAAATAATTGATAGGAATCGAAGATATTGCTGATTCACATTGTCGTTTTTGCCTTTTTGATCCACAGGTTTTTGTAATAATAATCTTTCATCATTATGAGATACGATTAAGAAATTAAAAATAATAAAAAATCGAACGTCTGGCGAATATTAATAATTGGGAGTCCTCGTTTTGATGACCGGACACAAACAAGTTGACACCAAGAAAAGATATCCTGTTATTATACTATAGCTTTTTGCTTTGTTTTACATCATTTTTCCATCTCATTCCTGGGTTGTTTTTTTCTCCCAGAATGAAACAACTGTTTTCAGCTACGAACATTGTGCAGGAGGCGATTCACGGGTAAGAAACAAGAATACTGGTACGGCAAAATAAGAATAGAATATTCATAGAGATTTCACAGGGCTGTTTGCAACGGAGCGCATCCAGCAATTCACTCTACAGCCACCGGACAAATTGTTTACCGCATTCATGACGACAAAAATGGCAGCAAAGGAAGGAATCGCGTTCGCATTATTAGCGGCGGTGGATCCGGACACGAGCCGGCACATGCAGGATTTGTTGGAGAAGGAATGCTTGACGCAGCGGTTGCTGGCGCAGTCTTTGCTTCACCTTCATCAGCCCAAGTCGCGTCTGCCTTAACGCTGCTTTCACACAACAACAGCAACAATAACAATAATAATCAGAATAATGATGTTCTTGTAATTGTTAAAAATTACACTGGCGACAAACTCGCGTTTGGTCGTGCCGTCGAACGTTTCAATTCGATTTCTTCAAATTCTGCAAGAGCAAAAATGCTTATTGTCACCGATGACTGTGCGATTCCCAAATCACGCTCGCTTGCTGGAAGACGTGGTCTTGCCGGCATTATTTTGGTTTACAAAATTGCTGGAGAACTTGTAAGACGCGGTGACGTAACGTTGGAGCGCGTCTATAACCTTGCCAATCAGGTTTCTCAAAAAATTGGGACAGTTGGTATGGCTCTCAGGGACGATGGAAAATACGAAATCGGGCTCGGAATTCATGGCGAGCAAGGGTACTCTATTGAAGAAATATATTCTGGCAGTGATCTTGCCAAAAAACTGGTTGATATGATTCTTATTCCGAAGCCAGACTTTTTTTCAATTTCGCTCCCGCAAACAGCGCATCTTGTTGTTTTGATCAACAATCTTGGAAGCACCACAGACCTCGAAATGAATGCTTTCCAAAGCCATGTTTTAAGCTACATCAAAAAAACGTTTCCACATCTTGCATCGATTCGAGTTATTTCAGGAAGATTAATGACTTCCTTGCACATGCATGGACTCTCATTGACTCTTTTTGCAGACCCCACTGATGAAATGCTTGAATTACTTGATATAAAGCCAGCGCCAGAATGCCAATGGCCCGGCGTTGTCAAATTGGACATGTCTTTATTCTACGGAACTGCCTCCACATTTTTACAAACATCTACCAATACACCAACAAAAAATTCCGCAATTCTTAAAACTGGCCCGATTCTCCCAGCAATCGCCGCCGAAACATTCCAAAAATGTCTCTTGGCAGCTGCAAACGCTCTCATAAGCGCCGAGCCATTGCTAACAAAATACGACACAATTGTTGGAGACGGCGACTGTGGGCATACCATGAAATCCGGTGGCACTGCGCTATTGAAAGCAGCAGCAACATCAACAGAAACAACCACGCAAATTTCGTACACTTATCCAGTATCAGCTTTGCATCAGATCAGTGAAATTATTGAAAATTCTATGGGTGGAGCTTCAGGTGCTTTGTATTGTATTCTCGTTGATGCAGCAGCTGGATACCTTGTTTCCCTTAATTCTTCAGATAAAGTTAATTTTAATGATTGGCTACATGCACTTGAAGCTGGAATTGACGCAGTAAAAAGATACGGTGGCGCAAAAGCTGGTGATTGTACAATGATTGATTCACTGGAACCTCTTCTTGCCTCCTTGCAAGAAACTGGCACAAAATCAACGACAAAGGTAGGAGATTGGACTGACGCTGTTGTATTGGCTGTTGAAAAGGGGGTTGAAAAAACAGCAGAAATGGATTCAGCACGTGCAGGTAGATCAAGCTATATTGGAGCAATTTTGTCAGGAACTCCGGATCCTGGAGCAGTTGCGGTATTGGTGTGGGTAAAGGCAGTTTTATCTGTGTTGAAAAATGCTGCATGAGAATTTTGTGTTGAAATGTGACTGTATTCATTTATATAAGACTCTATTCTTCTTTGATTTGATCTATCGTAGTAGAAAAAGCAATCTCAGCTTTATTCAAAGTATCTCCAAGAGTGCGAGGAAGAATTCCATACAGTTGGAAGAGCTCGCGGTAACCCAGTGCTTTTTTTTAATCAAAATAAGTTATTAAAAAACTTTGTCCGAACCGGGACATTAAATCCAGCACAGTGAAATTTTCCGAAGCCTCACAATCCAAGTCTTGATATAACAAGGTTGTATTTGTTGAATTTGGTGTGGATTGCATCAAATATTGGCCAATCAAATCCTGCTGTACAAATTAATTTGTGCCTGCTGCATGGAGACTTGAAGAATACGAAATATGCCATGATGCTTTGCTTGGATATTTCAAGACAATTTGCTTCATATTCGTTTTTTGTTTTATTATTGGCCACCTAAACACAGTTTATCTTTCACAAGTACTATAAATTTGTAAAAATATAAAAAAATAAAAGAAATTGCACGCATTTTTTAAAAATAAAAATGAAAAGGGCTATATCTTTAATTTCAATGATTAAATATTAGAAAACTATTTTTTCAATTTTATTTGCATTTTACTGTCTGGAGTTTCAAACTATGCCCTGATCTTTTGTTCGTTCTGCCAGTTTCCGTCATGCAGTAAGTGCGGTGGAATCAGTAGAATCAGACGGAACTCAAGAGTTTAGTTTTTGCAGCTAATTTTTGCAGAAATTATTTTTGGATTCTAACCATCAGTGAAATTGGGATGTGGAGGGCAGAGAGAATCTAGTCATTCTTTTCTCCAGTTTGTCCATCAGTTTGAGGGTGGTAACTAGTAGAGGCAGTTTGCTTGATTTTGAGCCAGTGGCAGCGTTTGTTCCAAAATATTGATTTTATTTTTTGGTGCTTTTTGCAAAATCTGGTGCCGTTGCAACTGCAATGGTTGCAATCAATCTGGCTGAAAATCAGTACCAGCAGCAGCGCAATTTATTTGCCAACAGAAATATTTAATCAAACACTTTGATAAAGAAGAGAATTATGAACATGAAAGGCAAGAAGATCGCTAACAGAATTTAGCCACGCAGACTAATTTGTGACACAACAAAGCTTTAAATTACAATATCCAAGTTAATTTTATTTTTCTAGAATTGCTGGGATGTGATTGAGACCGGTTTTGCTGTTCAAATAATTCAAACTATTTTGTGATAATTTAATTTATCTTGGTTGATGTTTGGTTGTGTACGGCGGAGATTAACAACAGCGGCAACGCGGGTTGCGGCATTGACAGCGGCAGAACGCAGCGAGCACGTGGCATTACTTGAGTCACGCGGGTGGCGGCACGAGAAGGGGCCGGCGCAGGAGGCGCTGGCGAAGCAGTTCCGGTTCAGCGACTTTGGGGCTGCGTTCGGGTTCATGGCGCGCGTGGCGGTTGCGGCCGAGCGCGACGGCCACCACCCCGAGTGGGCCAACGTGTACGCCACCGTCGACGTGCGGCTGACGACGCACGATGCCGGCAACGCGCTGTCCATGAAGGACGTGCGCCTCGCCACGCAGATGGACGAGTACGCCGCCGCGCTGCTGGGTGGTGGTGGCGGCACGTTGTGAGAAGCAAGATTAATAAACTTGACGCATAAACAAGAATGTTTTCGCTGGGCGTCGGTGCGCCGCACGCAGGCGGCCGGCTCGCTTTTGCCGTTGGCGACGCCGACTCGCCCGCGCTGCCCGCCACGCCGTTTGTCCTCGTGCGGCGTGGCGAGGCGCTGTTCTGCATCGAGGCCGTGTGTCCGCACTCGGGCGGCCCGCTGGCCAACGGGCTCGTCGAAGACATCGAAGACGTGCTCGTCTGTCCGTGGCACCACTTCCGCTTCAGCCTCCGCTCCGGCGCCTGTTTCGACGACCCGCTCCACGCCGCCCGCACCCTCGACGCCGCCCTCGGCAAGCACGGGCACGTGACCCTGCAAGACCGCTCCCGTCCAAACCTCTTTCTCGTCGACGGCAGTCTGAGTCACGTGGCCTCTCCCGGTCCCGTGACCACGCTAAGCAGTCATGTGTCTCCGACGAACGACTCCCTTCTTCTCCTTCCCAACATTGGCGATGGTCGCGTTTGGTCTCTCGTCGACTGGTCTATTCGTGTCCTCAACGAGCCCGACCCCTCCCTTAAAGTTCAACTGACTCAACACATTTGGCACCTGTGGAACAATGATCCTGGTCAAATTCCCGATATTGGTCACGGCTCTCCCCCCAATGAACCAGCCCGCGATAATTCTGTTCAAAAAGTTGCTCATAACCGCACTAGGAGGATTAAAAAAGGAAGTGGCTTGGTATGTAAATTGAGCAAAGGAAAAGTATTTTTTCTGAGTACAGCGATAAATAGTATTTCAGTGAAGCGAGCAAGAAAAAAAAAAAAAAAAAAGTGATTAATGACAAAAAAACCAAAAATAAAAATAAATTCCCAGCCCGACCCTTTTAGACCAAAATAAAAAATACAACAAACCACCAACACACAAAAAAAAAAAAAAAGAA
>JADGJH010000253.1:0-23503 GCA_027596945.1 Physocladia obscura
CATTGGACATGTATCTGCTAACTGCATGGTAGTCTCTACCAATGTTAAATAGTCTAAGTTTTTAAGTTCTAATAAATTGCTAATCTCTTCTGCATTTCCTATTAATCCTTTCCATGTACTAATCATTGTTGCATTGGTACAACATTGCGACTAGTACTTTTGTTTCCATCATTTTCATTTACGGTGAAAGAATTCGCGAGGTTTTTGCTAATTCTAGAGTTCTGCGCTGTAGGTACACTCAGTTTACGCAGGGTATATGCCTTGATTTCCTCACTAAGATCAGCTGGTACACTAGCCAGTGCTGCATTTTTCATAAGGCCAAAGCGTGCCTGGTTGAAGATTGCTGCTCGGCACTGCACAAATTGTTGTGAGTTGCAATCAATTCTGTGAGCTGGAATGGCAGTTTGGTTGAAGTTTTCCAGTAGCAGACCTGCCTCTGTGAGTTTTTCTCTGATGTTATCTTCAAAGTCTTTATCAAAGAATATTTCACAATTAGAAAAGCCTCAATGAAGGGCAGCTTATACTTATGTGGACTGCTAAAATTGATTTGAGTTGTCCAAATTGCCCGGCCTCCCAAGTCAGGAAATCTGTTCTTATATAGCACGAGGTCATTGTTGTTGCACGTTTTGGGTGCTGGACACCAGGTTGTTGTGGGCGGTATGCTGCACAAACAACCAGCGCAGCAAGCTCTTTCCCAGATTTTGCAGTGCTAAGTTTCTTGTAGGTGAGTTGTTCCCTTGTTTTGTTTTCATTATTTTTTTTTCTATTTTTCATCGGAGCGGCGAAAATTGTTCCTGGGTTTTGTCCAGTCCACGCCAGCGCCGCTGGTAGTCGAGACTGGTTTCTTTTGCAGCTACAATCCACTAGAGTGTAGGATTGCGACCGTGTGCACTCTCTTTGGCCCTGCGCACTATTTGCACAGCCACGTGAAGTCACCTGTGGTGCAACCTGCACTGCCAAGGCAATACGTTGCAGGGCGGCCAAAGTATCCCTCAATTGTATCCTATTGCTATTCCCGCCAGTTTGGTTTGTTTTTGCAGCCTGCGCGCCGCTTGTGTGGTTCCCTGCTGCTGTTTGGTCTGTTGTCGCTCAGTTTTGATTCATGTTTTTGGCGACCTTGTCACGTTGTAACATTCTAGCTGCGCCAGGTGGAAATGAGGCAGCACTGGGGCCCGCCTTGTGTGTTTGCGCGGTGTTTTCAGGGTGTTCCCTGCCGTTTGCCACCGCTTGTTCCATCCAGTCTTCGAACCAGCCGCTTCTCCCTTTTTCCTTCAGTTTCACTATTTCCTCGTCCTTCTCCTTTGTCTCTCTCCGCATTTGGGTGAGTTCCTCGTATATCTGGGCCATTTGACTCATCATCTGGCCGATTGTTCTATTCATTGCAGCGATTTGCACTGTCAGATCTTTGAGTGTTTCACTCTCACTCATCTCCAATTCTCCTTTCTCTCTGTTTGTTTCTTCTGTGTTTGGCTTGTTAATAAAGTTTGCTTTTTGCTTTTTATACTGATTTGTTTGTGATTGCTGTGCTGGTTCTGGTTGTACTTCATTTTTTCGTTGTTGTTGTAGTGCTTCACTTTTTTTTCTTGCAGAGGTTGGTTCGGTCCAGTTCTGTTGGATCTGTTTGTCTAAACTGGTGAGTCGTTCTCCTAGCTCTCTAAACTGCTGATTGGAGCTGGCTTGAAGCTGATCCCTAAGTCTAGGTTGGTTCTGGCAAGTTTTACACTCGAGTGATATAAGTCGAATTCCAAATGCGTTTAGATTCCCGCAGCCTGATTTGCTCATGAATAAGCCATTGCAGGTATTGTTCCCGAGTTGTTTGTTGCAGGTAAGCATCTGTTTTACGCTTTGCCAAGTGCTTTGTTCGAGTTTGGCGTAACTGTCAGCAGATTCTTCAACTACAGGTTCCAGTTGCAATTCAGATGCGAATTGTACGTTTGCAGGGATCATGGAGTGAATTCCTGGCAATTTGTTTTGCGGAGTCTCAAAGTAGCTGTTGAGCTTTTGCTGTTGCAGTGTTTGTGTTGTGTGCTGTTTGACGGCACACAGATTTTTCAAAGAAAAGTCCCTCCCTAACTATGATTAGAAAAAGTCAAGTAACTTCATTACACCATTTTCTTGATTAGAAACTGTTTTATCATCTTCATCAGGCATTTTTCATTTTAATGGTGTCATTTGGTGTAGGGCACATTCTTTGGCACAGAATTAATTGTAATTTTTGGTAAGTTTTTCGAAATTGATGCTGTGCCATTGCTTCTTTTTGTTGCTGCCTTGCCAATCTTGGTTTGTTTCCAGTTATTGTATTGCATGCAGAAACTGTGCTCTGAATTGCAGAATATAGCAATGCTTCCAGGTATGGCAGTAATGCTATTAATGTTTATATTATGCCTGGCAAGAAACACAGTGACAGACAGGAGTCCCAGAGATTCTGACTCTTTTAGTGCTCAAAGGTTGTTTGCCAAGCATAATACATTCACACTCTGTAGCTGGTTTGACACAAAAAAAGCATTTGTGGCACATGACATAGGTTTTATTTAAATCAAACACACCATTGTCATTTTCTGAATTGTCTGATGACAGCTCCACATCTTTGACGCTGTCTTGTCTGCAAATTAAATCAGTTTTGGAGAGACCATCATAGACCATTATAATCCATTACATACATTTCTTTGAAATTCTTTTTTTTTCTTCTCAAAACTTTTGAAATTAGCTTAAAATGTCACAACTGGTTTCTTGCAAAACTCGACAGCCGAAGGAAACCCAAATAACTTGTAAATTTCATGCAATTATTGCAGATTTGCAATTATGCACACATGCACTGCTTATATTTGTAAAGGCAAACAAGGCAAAAAAAAGTTTTTTCTTCAAAAATCGTCCTCCAAAACATTTCCAGACGCACTATTCAAATTCTGAGCGCGATACATTGTCGCAACTTGTTCAGCATTTGTTGCTTGTTCGGGCCCTTTGTCTTCCCGTACACGTATAAATCTTGGGAATCGCAAACTAATTCCTTTGCTTGGGTCACATAATCCTTTTCCCGCATGATGAACCGGAGAAATTGACAAGTCAGCTGCTTTTACTTCCCAGACTTGGACTGGTTTGAACCAAACATCAGGACGAATGTTGGGAACATCTGAGAATTGATAGTATGAGGGTGGAACATCGATTTTGTACGGTTCAAACAATTCATAAAATTGCTTCAAGTTTTCTTCAGTTAGACCAGTAGCAACCTATTGAATTATATATGAGAAAGCAGTAGTTCATTAGTTTCAGTTTCCATACCTTGCAAATACTTTGATAAGTTTCACTGTCATCATCATAGCAAGCCAAGAGAAACCCTCCATACCATCCAGTTCTCTTTCCTTTTCCAAAATACCCCCCAATCACAACGAGATCTAAAGTATCACCGATTCCAGTTAAATAATCTTTCTTGACCTAAATAATTTTTGAAAAGAAAACAAAAATTATAAATATATATATAATAACCACTACAAAAACCAACCTTCAACCAATTTTTTGAACGAATGCTTGGCTCGTACGTTGATCCGTCGTCCATTGTTTTTACCATTAACCCTTCGCAGTTCCCGGCCACACTTTCGTCCAGAAAAGTTTGAATCTCATCGACGGAGCTCGCTTCAAGTGCTTTTGCAAACGTAAACTTTCCCTCCTGTTCAAAAAAGCTTTTCTTCAAACTCTCTTTACGTGACCGAAGAGTTTCCGTGATCAGCGACTGGTTTTTTTTGTTTTAAATTCATTTTTCCGCCATTATGAAGGATATGACAATTTATATACACCTTTCCGTTGAGATATAAAATATCAAACACATAAACACAAACAGCAACCTGGATATCTTCGACAGCAACATCCTGTTTACTTAAATATTAGCGAAGCATAACCCACTAAATCACAAAACCTTTCTTTTCCTGGTACTCAGTACTTGAAATGGTAAAATACACTTTTTCTTTATATCCCATGCAACAGCTTCGCAGTCAAGAACAAACGATGTAACACCTGGCGCAATTACGTCTGGAAGCATTTGCATAATGTCTGGGTATTTCACACTCAAATTTTCACTGTTTCGACTATATATGTTTATAGTTCCGTCTTCCAGTTGATGAATCTGCGCACGTTCGCCATCATATTTGAATTCACAAATGAAGTTAATATTTTCGAAGCGATCAAGAACTTCCGTCAACGATTTTGTTGGGTGTGCAAGCATTGGTTTTAGAGGAATGCCTGGAGTGAGTTTACAAATTTCATGCAGTTTTTTAATGCCATGCTCTGCCAATGCTGGAATTATAATGTCATAGTTTGGAAGTTCACTGTATGGGTGAAAAGTCAATTTTTTTTTTTCAAGAACCTATAAATTAGTGCTTTTTACCAGTAAACTTGTTTCAAAATGGCAGTCCCACTTTCTAATTCCCTTTCAAGCTTTTCTTTGGACCAAGCTTTGCATTCTAATTGTTGCGAAAATTACACTATTAAGAAGTAACCATAAACCAAAGTACACATATACCTATATTTGATATTATGGACGCATGCGAAATTGCGACAAGAACAGTTTTTTCAGCCAAGCCTATTCGTAACTTTCCTTCAAGCGATCGAATCAAGAACTTAGTTTCACTTCCTTTGCAGTTTACAAGAAGAGAATTAATTCTTTCAATCTTTTTCGCTTGAGACTGGCAAATGACAACGAGAGTATTAAAAAAAAGTGAGAAATTTCGCAAAGCGATTGAGCAAATTCAAATAATCAACCACCCACCGAAGAACCAGAAATTCCAGAAATCTCTTTCAAAGTGGCAAAAACTTTATCGACAGTCAAGATTTTACCGACACCAAACGTCATTTGTTTCTTCTTGCTCACTTCAGCAACAGTTCCCAAATCCCCAACTTTATCACAATCAGATTTGATGTTGGAAATTGATCGTCCTGTCGCATTTGCTACTGCTTTCATCAAAATGCTGTCACCGATTCCCAGTTCTTTACCTTCGTATTCAGGACAGATCTTCAATGAATTTCGTTAACATTTTTTTAAGTAAAATTTTTTTGTGCAAAAAACCTTGTTCAGGCATAAATACACACACTGTAACAACGATTTTGGCGAGAGAAGCAAAACCATGCGGAAAAATTTTGTCAGAAATTCCGCTATTTTGAGACTAAATACATTTGAAAGACGAAAATTAGGAAACGCGATTTTAAAATTTTTTAGTTAACCGTTTAGTGGTCGCTTCAATCTCGTCAAAAGTTTTGCATAATGCACTATACGGAACAGGATCATTCTTTTTCCAAGAAGCGACAGAATCAGAGGAGTCAATCAATCTGTTAAAAATTCACAATATATTTATTCGATGGTTTTCAACGCAAAGAACTTACTTCAAAGCTGAATCAATAGAGTTTCCTGACTCCTCATCATTGATATTGTTATCAGGTGCACCTCCTTCATTTTTAAGTATTATACAAGATTACACCAGTTTTGGTTTTTTGGAGAATAGAATCTATTCATACCAGCTTTCATACTATCGGCCGCTTTTTTTTCGGTTTTTAAATTATCGACAGAGTTTTCTACGACACTAGTCGCGACAGTGTCGGAGCTTGGCTTTTGGCCCGTAGTTTTATTTGCAAACATGGGGTGCACTTTCCTTCCAGCGAGATTAAGGCCAGGAATAATCTTTGTATCAGAAGTACACTCAAGCAAATTAGGTTGAAGTATGGGTGCCTTCATAGGAGTTTGAAAGTCATCGTCAACACCAGATTCAAAATGTGAATCTTTTTGTTTTTTTGATGGTGGCACATTCGTATTATCCGATAGACTTTCGGAGAATGTGAAAGCAGATGAGTGGTCTGGTTTTAGGTTCCTGACCAGCTGATCATTGTCCGAATCTGAGTCTGTGATAATAAGAGTATGGGGTCTCTTTGCTGTTGCTGATGATTGCGGTGGTGAAGCAATTGATTTTTCCAACTGTGCGCTCACTGTTGTTACCACTGTTTCTGCCTCTGTACGCGAATATAAAGGCATTAGCGACGCGGACAAGCAATCCAAACGTTAAACTTACGAGTCACCCTCTGTGGGCTGATATTACCGCTGTTTGTGTGTGTATTAGCCGTATCACCGGGAGAGTTATTGTTATTGCTATTGCTATTGCCGTTGTTGTTGTTGCCACTATTCTCCGTGTTTGCGCTGGCAACCGATTCGTCTTGTTTTGTAGCTGCCTTGTTGATAAAGCGGCTATAATAAATAAACAAGCACACACAATCAGCATTACTATCGTTATCGTTATTGTATCTTTGTCTGTAGTTACTGTTTCGCACTCACAAGAGCGTTGTTTGTTTCTTGCCTGTTGCTGCAGGTATCTTTGTCATTTTTGAATGTCCGAACTTACTACGGAAAAAGAATTGGATGACCATAAAGTCCCTCATAGCATACTGGCAACAAAGAGATAGGGAGAAAATACGTGAACCATTGAAGAAAGCGATTAGAAATCCAAAAAGAATTGCGTGATTAAAGTTCTTGAGATGATGACGTTGCAGTTTTTAAACAGCAAAAAGAATAATCAAACACAACAGTATCATTCCCAATGATCATCATTCTAGGCACCGAAGAACACATCGCTGTTTACATTGCTCTTGCCAGGAAAACTTTTGCTGAAACCTTTGGCCACTTGTTCACCGTGCAAGATTTGGAAGATGTTTTACAAGCTCGATACAATCCTGCAGAAATGCAACTTGACTTGAAAAACGATATTATCTACTTTCTATGCAATAATTCTGACACCATAGCATCTAAGCCATTTGGTTTCTGCCAGCTCAAGCCAGACTCTCGTAACAATTTGTTGGCTGTGGAACAGTACAGTAATCCTAGTTGGGAGATACATCGCTTTTATCTTACTAATGAGTATCACGGCAAGGGCGGAGCTGGCTTCTTGATGAATTTTGTGCTGGATCATCTGAAATCAAAGGGCGTGAAAAGTATTTGGTTGAATGTCTGGCAAGAAAACCACAGAGCAAAAGTATTCTATCAGAAATGGAGATTCGAGTGAGTCCCCAGTTTTCCCAACTCAATATCCTAACTCCAAAAATCAGACACAGCGGTAAAACTACACCAACGATAGTGAACAACACGGAATATACCTATGATATTTTCATCACATGCTTTTCTTAAATAAAATTTATAAATCAAACGTTAAAGCATCAACTTCAGACGCAAAAATATCCCAACAATCTCCTGCCGGTTGATTATTTGAATCAATCAAAGAAAATCCATGGGCCTCATTTTCTTTCACAGAAGGCATCAAACTTGCGAATATTTTATTTGGGGTGTCTCTAGAGTCGCTTGTAGCGTCAATCTCCGAAATGCATGAAACAATGTCATTGTATTCCATTCCATCTATTCCAGTTTAATTGTCTGTAAATCTGAAATTCAATTATAATCACAATTCAAACTTACCACATCCCTCAATAACATGACTCCAAACACGACTCCGAGACAAAAGTGTGCCATTTCCCACAATAATCAGATGCCGCCTTGCGCGAGTTAATGCAACATTAACACGTTTGGCTTCTTCAATAAATCCAATATCCAAACTGCGAACAGTTGAAATCAAAATAACATCCTTTTCACCCCCTTGAAATGAATCAATAGTGCTAACTTGAATGCCACAAGGGCCTAAATTTGAAAAAAATTTTTGGGCGATCAACGCAGCTTGACTTTTGTCTTTTTTTTTTTTGTTTTACGTTTGTTTTTCTGATTATTTTTTGCTCTTGAAAATGAGGAAAAAAACTCACAAAATGTGATCACCCCGATTTTACCGCCATCAAGGTCGACTCCATTATTTCTGGCACAAAAATTTACCAAAGCAGCAACGGTTTTGACAATAACATCAACTTCCTCCAAATTCACAAGACTTCCACCGAATCCGCCAACATCTGAAGCACCTCTCTTTTCTTTCCCGTTGCCCACATTTACAAAGCAAGCCGATCCTAGCCTCTCTGCGATCGGACCTGTGCTCTCCACGCTTCCACCATTTCGCAGCATTCCGCTATAAAACAACATGTTTGAAAACTGTGCAATTCGAGGATGACATCGGTACTGTGTCCGCAACATTATTGGCGACAAATTTCCCCGAGCTGCTAAAAGACGATCATAAAGCGTGCGTGAAAGGCTTGATGAAGCAGATGCAACGGCACATGGAGTTTCTAAAGTTGGAGAGAGCT
Source organism: Physocladia obscura (assembly GCA_027596945.1). Lineage (NCBI taxonomy): Eukaryota > Fungi > Chytridiomycota > Chytridiomycetes > Chytridiales > Chytriomycetaceae > Physocladia > Physocladia obscura. The sequence goes on from JADGJH010000253.1 coordinate 8,209, forward strand.
GTTGTGGATCACCAATCACGAGCGCATGAGATGGGTTAAAGCAAAGAAGAGGAAGAAGAGAAAGGGGCTCAGTCATCTGGAAAAGAAAAAAAAGAAAAAACAGGATTTGGAATAATTTAGACCTTGCAAATTTGAAAAATAAATCAAAAGAAATACAAACTTGACTGCATTCATCAAGAATCAAAATAGATGCTTCAATCTCTTGAAGTGACTCAAAAGATGTCGCCACACATGTTACACCGATAACAAATGCAGTATCCAACAAATTTCTGTTTTCATTTGCTTTTTTATTTTTTTATTTGTTTTAAAAAACAGCAGTTCTTCCAATATGCACACAACACACCTTCAAATCTGCGCACGGCCTCTTGCAATGCTTTACGGTGTTGTAAACTCATTCCCTCCCCATCTTTCTTCAACATTCCTTTAAGTTCTTTCAGATCGTCATTTGAGCTTTTCATTTGTTGCAGAGTGTACGGAAGCAAAACCTTTGCTATTTTCTTAATACTTCCGACTCTAACAAAGTCAGTAAAACTAAGAGACATAAGTGATTGAAGGATTTGATCAACTGCAACTGCGAATAAACAGAAATCAATAAAGACGCGAACACAAAAAATTGAATACCATTACTCATAGACGAAATTGCGACACGAAAATCTCCTTTGGCAACATGAATCAATCCATCATCAACTGCCCTACGTAAAAAGATAACAAGAACAGCAATCATGTATGTTTTTCCAGATCCAAATACCTAATTGTACAATAATGAAAAAATATATATTTAAAAAATATATATAATAATAATAATAATATTAGGTAAAAAATTAGGAATAGAGTCGAGCCAAGTTCCTTTTTTGTTCCCCTACTAACCCCATGAACCAAGCGAATACGCGGACAATTAGGATCAGAATTCTCGCAAAAAGCACAAGCAAAATCCTCCAAAACGCGTACTTGATCTTCATTCAACATAAAATCAATGCGAAATTCTTGAACAAGCCGCATCGCTGCCTCTCCTCGCTCTTGTTCATTCGTCAAAGTATCAATATCCTCATTCTCCTTTTCGTAATTTGGCATTCCTGTTAGAATTTCGTTGCATAGTTGGAATTCGGGATTTGTTGAACTTGCAAGATTGCGGTGCATGAGAATATCTGTCATAAAGTTTCCGGCATGCAGCGCATAAACGTGTGACGTGGGGCATGCCAAAGAGAGATCTCGAGCCGAAAATGGAGATATTTCGATTGTGTTTGAAGAAGAAGCGCCGTAAAATACACTGAGCGTAACAATATTTAAGGTTGAAAAATCCGATGTCGGGGAGATAATCCAAATATCGTCTGCTTATTTCGTTGTTTCAATTAACTTGAATGATTACAACCACCGCTTAAATTTACCCTTGGAAACAGATAAATGCTCAAGTTTTGAGGAGAGAGTTAAAATCAAGTTTCCTTTTCGTTCCAGAAATTTTGGCTGTCCATCTTTGTGCTGAAAAGATTCTCGTGTGAGTGGAGTCAAAGTACCTTCGAATATCGGGAGTTTTCGAAAATAAATATTGTGCCGCTTTTCTTGCTTAAGGACTGACTGGTTGATTTGTTCGTTATTTTTACTTTGATGCAATTTAAGCGCAAACTTGTCTAGTTGGACTTGCATATTTTCAATAATAGCTGTCTCGAATGATGTTTTGTAGTCATTTGATGAGCTCTAATTGTTAACATTGAGTTTCTTGCGAAAGTGAAAGTTGATTGTTTCACTTACAAACACTAAAGGTATCTTGAAAGTCCGTTTAACTGGCGCTTTTATCATATTGGCGCATTCAATTGCGGATTTAAAATATAATGTATTTGGACTGTGCAACGGAATTAACTCGACAACTTTAGAGTTTGACTTTTTGTGTGGTTGCGATTGAAATTGAGAACCATTTGAGTCATTATGTTTCGTGTGCTGGAAAGTTTGCTTTAATTGCATATTGGTGGAAAGTGTGGATTTCTCAGTAATAGATGACACCATGAATCCTGTGGACGATTTTTTTATTATTGTTTGTCCAGATTTTTTAGAAGCATTTGCGGAAAAGCGCGATACTGCCCCATCAGATTGAGCAGCTAGCTTTCGGCTTTGAATAGAACTTGGTAAATCTAACGATTTTTTAATCCATTTTTTCGGTTTCGTTACTGGTGAATTATTTGACGAAGTATCATATCTTTTTTCGGCACTTTTCCTCTTCTTTGGAGTCCGACTTAATAACAAATTCGGATCAATATCCTGCGCATTAAAATCTTCTAAATCAAATTCTTCGCATAATTCCGTCGTGCCAATGACGAAAGGTGAATCAGATTCGTCATCTGAATATGAATTTATTGCTTGGGTGTGTCTTTTTTCGGGTACTTGGGCGGTGATTTGGCTTAAAATACCTATTTTTTGTATATTTGATGAAAATCTCACAGCTGTTTCGTCACTGTGTTCGGTATTTCGAGACAGTAAAACTTTTTGCTTTGCGGATTGAAGTATTTGGCCAAACGACTGATTTTGGTCGATTGCTTTCGATTTTTCTTTAATGGATGGTGGCTTGAACTTTGAAAACTTGAGAACGGTTGCCGGAGTAAGATTTGACTTTTGTTGTGGTTTTGGAACTGCAAATTCGGACGGACTATATTCGGGCGTATCGTGATGCGGAGGGCCAACTATAAGCACATGGCGATCCAGAACGATCTCTAAGTCTTCCGAAGTAGGATCAGTGAGCATGAATCCGGACGTAGTAAATACAGAATCAATGGGTATTTTCTTCTCGTCAAGCAGTGTTAGTTTGTTGTTTTGTGAATTCTGCGAAACAAACCCATCGCTGTATGGGCGATGCTTGCGCTGTTTGTATCTGGAATAGAAGTTAGCAAACTTTCCGGATACCGTTAATGACGAGCAACAGGCCCTACATGAGAGGACAATAAAGTGCTGTGTGCATTATTCAAAAGATGTTTTGTCCAAATTTGTTGGGACTGAAAAATATCTGAATAGAAACCAGTTAAGAATTTTAACAAATTTAATAAAAGTGCACTTCCAACAAATGACAACCATAAAATAAACTGCAAGAAAAAGACACTGAATCAAACTGTCTGGATTATTGCCCAAAGTTGAAAGGAGGCAAATCACAATAGCCCATTCCATCGTCACCGTTATATGAACAAGTATTTGGTGACTCGTCACAACTTCCAAGCAAAGCCCAAAAACCATCCGTACAATTCAAAATTGTTGCGTATCCATTTGAATCGTTTTGTCCACATCCGTAGTCTCCTACAATGCAAGATTCACCAACTGTAAAGACTCCTTGTGGATATGTGACTGGAGGTGCCGAAGTAAAGACATCAGTCGTCGCGGCTTGAAAACTTGACGTGGCAACATTGAGCGTTTGATCAGTTGTTGCAGTCTGAAAAATTGATGTAGAAATATCAGATGTCTGTTCAATCGCGGTTTTGGTTGTGTATACAACTGCAGTCGTCATAGAATACTGATTCGATACGGTCGTGGCATCTTCGCCCTGCGTGGCGATCGTACTAGTATTTTGCTCATCAGTTGATGCTTGCGGTTGAGTATCATATTCAGTCGGTATTGTGGAAAATGAACTTGCTGATGCGTCTTGTGCGCTATCCCACATCGTTTGTGCAAGAGTCGTGGCTGGATAAGCAGTCGTTGCAGATGTAGGGGTTACATTTTCGTAGCAGGATGAAGCGGGGCCACTTCCTGCATAGAATCTTTAAAATATGGCATTTTGTTACAAAATTGTGAAAAAAAATTGAAAAAATTTTTGAACACGAAACTTGAACACGGCTGAGGATTCAATGAGTTGAACGTACTGCATCCCTTTATTTGCCACTTCAACGCTGTTGTAAAGATACCCTGCGCCCAATTTTTTGCTGAACGCTAAAACAATTTCATTTACGGAATCATTATTTTCAAAAACAAGGGTAACGTCTTCGTCTTTTACAATCGATGCAGTTGTCCCACAAAATTTAAATTCGATTTTCTGTTTCGCAACGCTTTTGCCGAAACCAAGGATTCAGCAGCTTTCAAATGTAACTTGAATAAACAGAGACTCACTCAATGGCGGCAGTGGCATTTGCAAAGCTAATTCCCAAACCTCGAACAATTTTTTCGTCAGAAACATTTGCACGATACAAAAACAGTGAAGCGGATAACGGCAGAATGCTACTTCCATTTTGTGGATAAACTTCAAATTCAATTTTACATAAATTTCCCGTCAGAGGTGATCGAAATGGCTCAAGCCAACAGCCTCCATCGGGAGTTAGAGTTAAATCAGGCTGTGAATTCGTGGATGCGCCGACAATGAATGCACTGTTGCAACTCTGGGAATTGACAGCCACAATCGAAAGAACGAGTGTCAAAATTGTTTCGGCAATCATTTTCTTTAGTTTCAGTTTTTTTTTTTTTTTTTTTTTTATTTACGGGCATTTTATTTTTAACCAACCCGCCAATGAAAATAAAAAACAAACACACGCACACACACACAACACAAACAAGCACACAAAAGTCCATTCTTCAAATTGCATCAATTCCCAGAGTGAACAATTTTGTCGACATGGAGTCCAAATCGAAATGAGATTGCAACTTTGCTGCCTTTTGATCAGGCAAGTATGTGTCCAACATAATATTCAAATCTCGTATAAGCGCCTTCTTTGTCCTTGTTTCTTTTACAAAATCGGTCGCCTTCATTCCCTTAAAATGCTCCACAACAATTTCAACTCCACTCCTTCTTTTTTCATTCAGGCCATTTTTTCCCAATTCTTTCACCTCCCTGTCAGCAACAACGCACTGATTCAATAGAGGTGCCAAATCTTCGTCGCACGAATTCAGTTTATAATAAAGTGCCCAAATTCGTTCAAAGTTTTGCGCGTTTACATAGTTCATACAAGTGACATATACATTTGTTCCTGGTACTGCAAACGGGTATAATTGGCGAATTAGGGGCTCGTCACCGCGAGAGAAAATAATATTCAAGGTTTCAACAATATGTAACTGAGTTTCCGGATCTGACTCTAAATCGACTAAAAATGTTGTCAAAGACTCAAATATTTCGCCTTGTGGTCCAACGACATCCCTATTTTAATTTTTTTTATTTAATTTTTACAAATTTCCCACCTTACCTGAAATGCTCGGGTGTCGCATCCCTATCAACAGCATTTCTGAGAACATGGCCAGCTTCTTTCTTCACTTTTATATCTCCGAAAGCCAGCGCTCTTCTTACTGGATCAAACAGTTGCGCGTTACTAACTGTCTCTTTCTGTGAAGTAGTTCCAGCAGTTATGTTAGAAAGACAATGCAAAGCCTCAGCCAAAATATTTGCACTGTGTAAGTGGTTATGATCTAGAATTGACTTAATAGACGGCAATACACCAGCGTCGATGAGAATCTGCCCATTTTGCTCAGTTAGTTTTATTTATAATAAATTATCAATGAGAATATACCTGAGTGTGTGCCGGATCATGTTCTCCAGATATATTTGTCATAACGCGTAAAACAGGCGTTTGCACAGCAAGTCTTGGACTATGACTGTAAATATGCACAAATCAGATTGAAAAATCCAATATTATAGAAATTACATCAATTTAACAAGTTTTGCAATGAGACGTTTTGTCATCAGTTTTTCATTTGCGCTATGTCTGGTATGGAATATCCGAGAAAGTGCCCAAATAGCCTCTGACAACACATCATCGTCTCTTCCATTCAAAATAATTTCAGTCAACAGCGGGAAAGAAAGCTCAATCTAAGAACAGATAAGTAAAACGCTAATATTGAGCAATATTTCCTTTTAATTAATTCAATCACCTGTGACCAATCCTTGTTGCTCCATCGACAAATGTTAGCAATTACCCAACACACAACGTGTTTGGCTTGCATATCTTTTTTGACGTTGTATGAACTAAGGTTCGGAATCGCAAGTAGTGGCGGCATAACTCCAGCATCCAATAATTGCTGGGTAAAGTCTTTACAATCGCCGGCAATATTTCCCAAAGCCCACGCAGCCTGAACTCGAACTTGATCGCTTTCACTTTCGAGAAGTTCAATCAATGGACCAGTCATATCCGCAAACACAACAGCAGCTGTATGCTCTGATGTTCCGGCTGCAATATTTGTAAGAACCCAACATACTTCGTACTAGTTAATATTATTTTGGAAATGTAATTGAAAGTTTAAATTTTTAGATACTAAAGACAGCCAAGATAAAACCTGAATATTGATATCTGATTTCAAGAGCAGGCTGCGAAGGCGTGGCATTATTCCAAGCTCCAAAACACGATCAGTTTTATCAGCGACCTCGTCTAATATTAATCATAATGAGAATGATAACTTAGTGTCATTTTCTTTCTATTTCCCACCGATACACATGTATCTCCTGATTTGCTTTATAGAATTGAGTACATATTGGAGCTCTGGATGATTCAAGGCTGAAATGATCGAGTTTCCATGAGTCGGCAGCTATACAAATTAGCAACTAAGCATCAAGAAACAAAAATAAATTTAAATGAAATATTCGAGATACAAGATATTTGATAGTCGAAGGATCGTTTGGCGATAGATATTTTTCTTGAGGAATCGCGTTCGCAGCAGCATTCTCGTCAAAAGCAACATTGAGGAGTTTTCGGCTCACAATTTCAAGTTCATTGTCAGCGTCGATACCTTTCTTGCGCGGTCTGTTAAAGAGCGTGAGTGAGAGTATTTGTATATGCGAGTGTGTATTTGTGCTAAGTCTGTGTATGTATATGTATATGTGTGTTGTGCAAGAGTGAAGCTCGATCGGCGACAAACGAGAAAAAGCCTTAAAATATTTTTCAGCCTGTCGACAGTCAGTGTATAGCCCAAAAGTTAAAAATGCGGAAAGCAATATTAAATACCCGAGCAATTTAGAAGGATTCGCGCCGTAGACTCTCTTCTTTTTTTCCCCAGAGAGTTTTTCTATCGCCGAACACAACAGTTTTTTTTTTTTTTGTTTTTTTTTCGAGGTGGGAGGGAGGCCATACTTGGCTTTAGATTGCGGACCGCGATGCTCCATTTCCTTGTTCAGCCTTTCCACTAGAGTCTCGACCGAGTTGATTTCGTTTTGTTCTTCGTCTTCACTATCGACTTCTTGTTTGGTGGCGCCGATTGTCGGTGGACCGTCAAACTTGACAGCGTCTGGATATCCGTTCGCTTCGTAAAATATATCGTTATCGAACGATGTAGATGTGAGATCTCTGGCTGAGTCTTTTTTAACGGTGAAGGATGCCATTGTCAGTGGATGGCCTTGAAAACGCGAACAACTTTGATTTTTCAAATTTTTTTTCAGAGTGGCTTAGAAAAGCTTGTTTTGCCTCAGTCCAGAGTAAACCAAATTCAATTCAACGCAACGGCAATAGCTGGCGAGACCTGGGGTGCCGAAACTTACACTTCCGTAAATCGACTCTATTGTTTGTGGGAGCAATTGATGGTATAGGAGGTGAAGAGTGAGGGATGGATTTCGACTGCTATCAGGAAACTCAAGAAATTCTGACTATGTATTATAATAAATTTTTGACATTTTTTATGCATTTTTATTCGTTATCAAAACATGCATGACTGCCATGAGTAACAAAGAAAATGGAGTGAAATGAATTTAAAATGACAACTATGGCTGAGAGAAAATTTTAATGCAATATGAATGGATGTCACATATTTTTTAAAAAATAAAATTTATTGATGTTATTCCTAAGCTGGTTGCAACAGCTGAAGATGTTTTACTTACAAACATTAGTTGGAAAAAAAAGAAAATATTTTTTATTAAATTCATTCATTTGAAGCTTCTACTACCTACTATATGGGTTTTAAATTCAAAATTTTCAATCAATAAAGAGTTCAAATAAACATTAGTAAATTTTTACAGCTACAACAGATTTAAATCTGGTTTTATCTCAAGAAATTAACAAAATTTGGTAAAACTCACAGCAGGTATTGTTAATGGTTGGTACTTTGGTTATTGCACATAGAAACTACAAGTCTCTCAAAATTGTAAACCGTGTGACATATTCAGTTTGACAGATTCGGCCACTAATATTACTGGAAGATACGCTAACAAAGGAGACAATAGAGATTAATGCTGAGCAGTTCCAGCTATACTTTAGAGTAAACTATTGTTCAACTGTCCACAAGATGCAAGGGGATTCTATCAGAGAGCCTTTTACAATACACGAGTGGAACAGAATGGAAGACAATATGTGGTACACTGCAATAAGTTGAACAACTAAAAAGGAATATATAAATGTAGTTGACAATGGCATAAAACACAAAGCAACAAAGGATACTGACTTTGACAGAATGAAGCAAAGAAAGAAGAGAGAGTGAGACTTGAAAGATGAGCTCAAACAAAAGAGAATTGAGACTGTTTGAGTAATCAACTACATTATTCGAAAGGGGTGTTCTGATGACTTAAGTTTGAAGCATACTTTTGTAACAAGACAAGAGCTTGTGGAGTGTCTTGGTATTCCTGATGGGGTAGTACCAAGAGGATATGAGATAGACCACATCAAGCCAAGATGTTTTCATGTCTCTAATGATGACTTCAAGAACATTAATGCCTATTGGAACCTGAGGCTTATTTCAAGACAAGAAAATAATGAGTTGGGACAAAAATTGCAATCATCATAAAAAATGAAAAATGAAGACTTAAAAATTTCCAATTTTTTGAACTTTTTTCAAATATTTTAAATTTTTTGCTTATATTATAAAATGGAACCAATAGTAAACTACACAGTAAATTTAAAGCAATCAGACTTAATGTGCTGTGTTTTCCTTGAAAACATCAATTTCCCAATTATTCAATGTGCAAACGTATTGAATCCACACTTTGTTTGTATCAAATGCCGCCACCAATTGGGCCAAAAGTGCCCTCAATGTCAGACTGAATCATTATTTCATAATAAATAGTTGCAAGTTACACTAACACCATTACAGAGGAAACCTATTTTGGAAGTGTTCAAAGCAGTTTGGTCAAAATTTCATCCTGGCATTACACCTGTGTTGATTTGCAATAATCTTGGTATTCACAAAAAAATTCACCATCCTTACCTTCTGTTTTAAGCTTGAAATTGAAGGTTTTTCTTACCTCCAAATACAACAAACCCTAAATTTGTTAATCTTCTTTACCAGCTTTGCAACAGATTCCATGGGCAAAATTGATGAAGAACTGAGCCTGATTGCATTAGAAGCCCAACCCTGTGTCATATCAAAGATTATCTGTTTGTCCTTTGAGTGCACAGGAATCTATCCATTCAATGCAAAAAAAATTACTGATGCAGTAATGGCCAACATCAACATAATACCTACAGATGTACAAGCTGCTCAAGATACTGCAAATGCAATTCTAGACGTATTTAGCAACTTGATTATTGGATGGGCTATCAAAAAGTTACCAATAAAGCCAGATAAGGTAATGGCTACTGATCACTTACACCTTCAAAGTAGTTCAATTAGTGCAACAGACAGCCCTGGATAAAAAGAAAGCACAGTCAGAAGCAATTTCAAACAAGAAATGAGTACAGGCTTAGTCAAAAATTGATTGTGATATTGCATGTTTAGTCAAAAAAGTCACCAAACAATGTGACAGAATTTTAAACAAGGAGTGGTGCACCATCAAATACCGCAAAAGCTTGAAATGGTTTATATGCTCAGTTTGCAAAATATTCAGACTATGCCCTTGCTGCAAAAGTCACAACAGGGTCCAACTGAATGCACACAATCAAAGTTGCTAGGAAAGTGGTTGAAATCATATTATTACCATTGTTTAGAAGTATCTATCCTTTCTGCTGTTGTTACTTCAAATAAAAATCTATCCTTTTCTTTATTTTCAACTCTCATATGTTTGTGCTTGTGTTTTAATAAGGTTGGGAAGTCGTTTTTCGTTGGTCACATTTCAAGACATTTGGTCGTTTTTCAAGATTCACTCATAGGGGTTGACAAAAAGATGTCCAAAAACAAAAGCAACGATCGGCTTCCAGCACAGGCCAAGACTAAAACTAAAACAATCCTTGACAATCCTTTTCTCTTCAAATGGTTTGTCCCACCCGCCAGTCAATACTATTTTGTTTTTGTTTTTTTTCTGATAGGCTCTAATTCATTGAATTTTCTTCAAGGCCGCAGATCAATACCCAAGAAATGGAATCTATTCTTGATTCACTTTGCAGGTTTTCGCTTTTCTTATACGTGGACTTGGAAGCCCCTGGGGCTTTCGGTTGTTTACTGTATTGAACACCAAAACAACAACAAAAAAAAAAAAACGAAATACATACACGCATACGCGTATAAAATTGCTGCAACAGTATTTTGTCACCACTCAAACATCACCGTCTCGCACAGGCGTTAATGCGCACTTCTCGAAACGAAGAAATAATTGCGAAAAAACACAAACACAACTTTGCTGAATCGGTTTCAACATTGGAAAAAAAAGTGATTGAGTCTACCGCGGCTGCGGCGGCTGGATCACTCGATTTGGAAGCAAAAATTCGACTTGAGAATGAAAAAAAGAGGCTTGAAAAAAAGAAAAAAAGACTGGGAAACAGCGGCATACAAACTGATTTAACAACAATAGCAACAGCACATATTCAAAAGAAACTTAAAATTAATGACGAATCCTCTGTTGTTCGCGTCTTTTCGAATGATGTTGATTCTGTCGCAATCGTTGCCACAGGAAATGAAAATTTACAACATCCGGTGGAATGTACAGCGATAATGAAGAGTTTGGCGATTGGAGTTAATAGCGTCACAAAAATGCTCAATCCTAATTCGAAAGTGAAATTGCGCCTAATTTTCGTGTGCAAAGGGGATGCAATGACACACATGTACGCGCATATTCCAACAATGGCATATTTATCAGGAGAGAACACCCTTTTGGTTGGACTTCCTGCTGGATCTGAAGCAAGGATCGCAGACGCCCTTCAAGTGAAGACAGTCATGGCTCTTGGAATCAAAGTGAGTTTTGGACCATCACTTCCAGCAATACTTGATTTATAAAGTTTTTCCACAGATTGACACTGCAATATTCGATGACCTTTACGAAAGAGTACAAAAAACCGTTGGTCCAGTAAAGATTCCCTGGCTTCCTCGCACTAGCAAACGCAAGAATGAAAGTCCAGTGATCACAGCAACTGCACAGGCTGAAACAGCGACAACAGAAAAGACAAAACCAATTCTGACCGGAAAAGTAAATGATTTAAAGGATAGCGGTGGGTATGTGGACGCAAAATTAAAAACATTGATTGTTCGCGACGGTACATTGGGACACGGTCGTGGTGGTAACCGTGGAGGCAAAAGTAATATCAGCGTTCGAAAGGATAGACTAGGAAACAGTAAAGGCACACGCAAAGTCAAATAAAATGATGACATATAAACACTTGTTTTTATTCAATTTTCCTCGTCACTAACAAGATCACCATATTTGTTGTATTTTCTCGGCGAAGCTGATTGGGCAAAGCGAGAATCGATGCTGGCGGTGGAGAAGGGAGCGACGCGATTGCCATTAGCGGTGGCAACAGAAGGAGACGAAGAAGAAAAGGCGGCCGCCTCCTCCCGCACCACCCGCGCAATAAACGAGTCAGGCAGCGCTTTCAGTTTGCGCGCCGCTCCAAGCGCAGCAACCGTCGCGCCAACGCCGCATCCCGCCAAAGCTCCTGTTGCGCCGCCCACCACCCGCGCCAAACCGAACGGCGCGTTTAAGCCGCTGCTCCGCGTCAACAGCACACGCGCAGCCGCAGAGCCGCCCATGCCACCCACCGTCATTCCCAACGCAATCATCCACGTCATACTACGCGTTGCGTCTTCAAGCAGCGCCCGCTCCTCAATGCTGGGCGTGTAGCCACGCAGCCGCACAAGAATCCTGTGAATGTAAAGTTATGTTTCCTTTATTCGTGGCGGGAATTATACTTTTCCCTGGCCTTGTCCCTGTTGTCTTTAAACCAACCTGCCCACTTGCGATGTTTCGTCACGAACTTGGATTTTGTCGAAGGGCTTGTCTGTGTCCATCGAATTTCAGAACAAACGAAAGATGCATTTTCTCCCATAAAAGAAAGAAGTGTCAGCATTAGAAATAACATCTATATGCCATGACATGCCCCCAAGCCCAGAGAGGAGATTTTGAATTGTCCAAGAAAATGCTAGTGATCGCAAACATCACTCATTTAGTAAAGCCATCCATTTGTGGTTGGAGAGAATAGCCATAGTGTAGTTTAGTTTTATTGGCAGTAATATAGAAAGAGTGCGTTGAAAGCAACAAGTTCAAGTTAAATTGTTGCGGCGATGTGCTGAACAAATTTTGATCAGGGAGAACAACTGAGAATGATTGACCTAATGACTAAAGTTTAATGATGAATGTCATGGAAAAAAAGACTGAACTCAATGGTAATAATGGTGATGGCATTAATAGAACATCTACAAAACATCCAAAGAAATCTTGAAAACAAACTTTAGTGTTTGCTGGTTCTACTCCATAGTAATTATGGGTTTTCAGCCACATTAGGGTTCAATTTCATTCAGGTGGTCTATAAGTATAGAGACACACACTCTCAACATTTTATTCATAGCATTGTAATGATAAAGAGATGATAAGAAAAGATTGTGTTTTTGGCAAAAGTGCAATTTGGCATAGCTATGGAGCTGCTGTAGGCGTGCACTGTGCCATGTGCCACAATGAATATAGAAATATGTTTATTTCTCGTTCCCTATTGAAACCAGAGAATGCAAGAAGGCAAGAAATGATTCAGTGCTAAATTTACGCATTTTGCAGTAACATGTTGTATGTTTCGCACCTGAGGGATTGATAAACAACTTTTTCTAAGTGCACTCCAAATTTGAAAAAAAATTTGAAAAATAAAGGCCACATATTTGCACCTTACCTAATCATGGCTACCAGATATTGCTGGTATCATTCAAAAAAGAAAATAGAGCATTTGCCTTTTAACTAAGATACCAGGTGATCAAACACCTATAGCTCAAGTCAGTAATAGTTGCTATTCCACCCATTACAGATTTTTACTCCTTTTTTCTTTCTTTTTTTTCATTTTATTATTATTGTTATTATTATTATTATTTTTTTCAAGTTTGAATAATTCAGGATCCTAATTTTTCTGTAACTTTAGCCTATACTAGTTAAAATTTTGTCTTTGATTTAAATTTATGCCTCCTCCTTGAATTCCTCAATATGTGATATTGGTCTTGCAAGGAAATAACATTGTTTATCTATTGTGTTTGTACACAACATTGGCATAGTGGACGGTTTATCCTTGTTATGAACGGACAGTTTTACAAACCTTTCCAGGAAATTTAGTTACTAGAATATTCTTCTGTCAAACAATAATTTTTAGCTTTTATTCATTTATTTTCTTATTGTTTATTTAATCTATATTGCAAGCTGTAACAATCATATTCAGGTCAGCTGTAGCATTTGCCAATTGTTATTTCACTATTGGTTTTCAATAATCAGCCATCTATTTTCAACAGACCTTATATTTACGAATTTTGGAGTTTCTAAACGTTATACTTGACTAAATATTTTGAATTTCTTATTTTATTCTGCTTCTATTATATGGATATGTGTGTATGTATGAAATTGAGGAAGTTTTTGTTGAGAAGATTAAGGGTGATTGGTATATTAAATGGATTGTTGGTTACCTTGGTTTGACAATTTTTTTTAATTTTTTTTATGTGATTGATAAACCTTATCACAACTTTTCTTTTATTATTTTATAATATAAAAATAAAAATAAAAATAAAAACAAAAAACATCACTTTTTTGCATTTACGAGGTCAAGAATTTTGAGTAGCATTTTCACTAAGATTCCATGATGATCCTTTTTGTTGTTATTATCATCCATTCGGGCTAAAAATTCGTCCAAGACAGCACCGCGTCTTCTGTCCACTAAATCAATTCCATCCACACACTCAACGCCAGGCTCCTCCAACTTTGATGGCGATAACGGTTGACATCCAAACCCCATAACTCCTCCAGCACTATTGCAACACAATTGAGTCACGAAACCCCGTTGTGATTTTGTCGGAAACGCATCCAAATCAAGGCCAAGCGAAGAGGCAACTCCGAATCGACCAAATTCCACAATTTTTCCCAAAAACGAATCTGATTCAAGCATGTCAGTCCCATTCTTTTCCGATTCGCCAACTGCAATTGAATCCAACTCCCGTAAAATTGATATGTCAACGTTTCCAGAACGACTTTCTTCCCCCTTCTTCCTCTTTTCTTCCCCTTTAATTCGCTCGAAAATTTCACTTGCATTGGGAATGAATTTATTGTGATTGAGAGATAAATCGCCAAAGCTATCGTCCTTTCCAAGTGTGTAGCATGCAAACGACGCATCTTGATTTAAAAACAGCGACTCTTGTGCAGTCAAGTCTGATAATGCGTTCATTTCCTGCAATGTCTCCACCTGAACACGCAAATCCTCGGTTAATGCTTTCAACGCTTCTAATTCTTCTTTCATCTCAATATTTTTAGATTCTGCTCGGCCTCGAGCTATTTCCGAAGCTTGCAAAAGTGAAATCAGTGCACCAATAGCAGTATTGGCCTCTTTCAACTCATTTTCAAGGACGGAACAAGTTTTTTCGGCATTGGCGTAGAATTGCTTGTAGGCCTGATCACCAGCAGGATTGAATGATTGTCGTTGTTTTTTTTGTTGTTGGATTGTACTATCATATATGTCGCCGGTGGCTTTGTGTAGCTCCGCAAGCTCAGATTTCAAAGAGCGGTTTGACACACGTAATCGGCGACGTTCGTCATCGCCATCATGAACACGAGTTATGAGATCATCGATTTGTACTTGCGCGTGACTCAATGCACGTTCAAGCCGAGAAGCTACAGATTGCGCATTAGCCACCCGTCCATTTAGAATCGTTATCGTTCGCGATAACGAAGAAATTTCGGCGCGTTGGTATCGGCATTCGGTATCACTATGATATCCACTGATGACTGTATTATTAGTACTGCTATTATTGCTGGTATTGCTGCTATTTCTTGTCTTTATAGTCTGCTTAATTACAAAAGCTTCAGGTGTCTCATATGGCGCAAATTCAAGCTCGTCTTTATGTTTGCTGGATAGCGATGCTTGTGGAGCGCATGTTGATGTGGCGAGAAGATTCGAATACGCTAAACGGAGTGCAACATTGGCTTCAACCAACTTAACGCCTATCTTTGTTTGACAGGGAAAAAAAAAAAAAAAAAAAAAAGGGGGTTAGACACTCTCTCGCTTGCAACACCTTTGGACATCTCCTTTAATTTGTCGTCATC
>JADGJH010000254.1:0-23481 GCA_027596945.1 Physocladia obscura
TCAGCTTCAGAGCAAACGTAGCAGACATGTCAGCTCCAAAAACAGCACAAAATTAATTTTGTCCAAAAACGACAATAACAAAACACAACAGGTCCATTCAAGAATGGTATCAGTAGGACATGGTCCATTACTTATTAAATGAAGAAGCAATTGGAGTGATAAATTTTTTGTTTTCAACTTGTTTCCCCAGTTGAAAGTACTGCCAAGGAGAATTTCTTGAAAAAGTTCCTGTTATAGGCATTTTTAAAGTGAAAACTGATTCGATGAGATGGTTGATAAAAACCAACTTAAATGCGAATCAGAAATAATGAGACAGTCACTGAAGCCACCCGCCGACATCGCAAAATATTCCTCATAATTTGGTTATAAGATTCAGTTTATATATATTCGCATAAAAAATCAAGAAAAAAAGAAAAAAGATAAGTTATATATATAAAAAACAGAAATTAACCCCGCCTTCCTTTAATCTCATTTTCTTTCTTCCTCTATCCGAACTCCTTTTCATCCAAGAACAACCTTCACTGGGAAAAACCCTCGTTCCCGTCTTCCCACACAAAACCCTTCACACATTCCATCCTCCAAAATATGCCACACCACAACCTCATCGTCAACATCCAGCCGCAACTCATCCTCCTTCTCGGGCACATATGCCACACGCACGGGATATTTAATCTGTCCGTCTTCGTCAACGAGATCCGCAGTGACAACTGTCGCCATCAGCATTGTGTCATGCTGCAGATGCTCAGTAATTGTACTCGGTTCGTCAAAGCATTTGCCTCCAGGCGTTACAGCTGTGGAGATAGCGGAGTTTGTTGTTGTTGGAAGCGGCGGGATAGTTTCTGTAATAGAACCGTAAGATTTGCTTGAGCTTTTAAGAGATGCCGACGTCATTACTCGAAAATCTGGGGATGAAGATTGGCCATCATATCCTTGATTTCCAAACGCCGACAAATTAAGCGTCGCATTGCTACTGCTTGTTCCGCCTGCAGTAGTAGCCGTAGCAGCCCCAGAATCTTGCACAATAACAGGCATCGAAGACAAGATTTGGGTTATCAACGGCTGCCCGTCATCGCCGACGCTCGTCATTGTTATCACAGATACGTCTTTACCGAGTGCGAACGTTGACGAAGTTACATACGTTGAAGTAACTGAGCCCGACGCATCTATTGATCCGGTTTCGACTTCGATTGTGGATCTATGGGTGCTGCTGATTCGAGATCGTGAACGATTATTGTTACTTGTCGTAATGCTACGAGGTGATCCGACTTGAATGAGGTCAAGTGGTGCGTTCCATTCCGGGCTGGTTGCGATTATGATGCTGGCAACGGCCGATTTTGTCGATGAGCCGACGCTGTGTCGCGATGTTGTCCGGGATATTGAGTTCGCAAACGATTCGCCAAAACTTGTACCCGTATTGAACAATGGGTTTGTGAAAGTATCTATACTCTGCCGATTTGTTGCGTTTCCGCCAACACCCAAGGTCCCATATGCACCATTAGAACTTAATGTCCGAGAAATTAAGCTCCCTTCGCGACTGATGAGGCTTTCAGCCCTCCGACTGCTCAAAGTGCTGTCAGCGTCTGCCGAAACAACGCGTAATGGACTTGGTCGATAATTCGGACCCAAGGAACCACCTGATTGAAATATATTTTTTTAATTACATACTGGTTTGTTTGCTGTTTTTTTCTCTTTTTTTTTCTCGCTGATATTCAGATACTCGCTGCACTCGTCTTTCTAGCAGACACTAATAAACCTTTGATAAAAGCTCGTTTCCGTTGCTGCTGCACTCTCCCATCCTCTAGCATCCGATCATCATCCTCAGCAATAATGCCACTACCACCACCAGCAGCAATCTTATTCTTCCGTTCCTCCTCTTTACCCATATAATACTCGCGTTGTGACGCCTGCCACTCCTTCTGCGCGAGCTGCCACTGATGCCACTGTACTGCGGCCTGATACTGTTCCCATTGCCACTGCTCTTCGAGCGACCACGCTCGGTTCACAGCTACGGCGGCTATCGTCGCGCCGTTGGTTTTTGGCGTGAGGAATGAATCACTTGGAATGTATGGAGTGTGCTGAACTTGGACCAGTGAAGCTGGAGATGCTTGAAGCTGTTGGTTGAAGGTTGTCGAGTCATTGGATGGTTCGTCTGTTGTGTTTTTTGTTTTGGTGGTTGTCGCAAGTGCAAGTGGGGGTGGGTCTGGGGGGTTTAAGTTGATCTAGTTTAGGTGTTAAAGCTTGTTAATAACAGTTTTTCTTCTCTCGTTTTCTTGGTCGCTATCGCTACGTTCGCAAGATATATAATATTGCTTGTTTCTATACGTGCCCTTTGCACCAATATATATACATATATATATTTTTTTTGAAGACTCTGGAATTAACCATTAAATGCGGTCTCTTTTGCAGCGACGACAAAGGATATGCCTCAATAGTAACAGTAGTAGTCTCTGTATTCAATCTGGTCCCATTATCAGCCTTGGATTCATTTGTTGTGGTGGTGGTTGTTGCGATCCACATGGACATGAGAAAGGGTTTGTGCGAGAGTGTAGCCGGCGCAGTTGCAACGGGAGGAGCAATCTGTTTTCTCGCAACGAGAGTTGTGGTCGAGTTTGAGGGATTGTTGAGGGCTGATGGGGACGGGATTCTTCGTTCGCGTTCATAGCGTCTGTTTTTCCGCTTCATATAAAAATAGACAGCGGCGGCAACGGTAATAACGACAATAACGGCAAGCGAAAGTGTAAGGGGCAACGTGAGACTGTTGCTACTGCTTCCATTATTGCTATTGTTGTTATCATTGTTGTTGAGCGGAACAGTACTGTCTGGTTTAGTGGGGATGAGCCATCCATGAGAGAGTTTCTTTTTAATCACTCAACTCTCGGGCGAAGAACCGCTAACTGCGATGGTAAAGTTTGTGGCAGTAGACGTTGAAAGACATGGAATGTCGTCGAGGAGTTGCGTGACGCTGGTTTGGTTGTTGGCGGCGTTCTTCTTACTGCATAGACACCGCGCGCAAACGCCAGTTGCGTACGCAAACCCAGGGTTAGCCACCGTGAGTCCGGCCTGTTGTACGTAAGTGAAGAGCAAAAATAATATTGGGGAATCGATGCGAACCGAACACCCAATAGTCCACGTGCCCCCGCTGCATTCCGACCTGCCTACCGCCTCGCACGCCGCCTTGTATGCAACGCACTCGCTTGCCGTCACCAGTACTGTCTGAACGCTGCTTTCCGTCGCAGTTGTTACTGTCGCGTCCAACGTTAGAGTCGCCATCTCCTTCTGCCGTCAAAAATCCAAGTTAAAAATAATTGTTCATTAGTGAAATAAAATAGCATGACGATAATTTAGTTTTTGCTGCTGAAAAAGAATCCTACAAAAAACAAGTGGATAATATTCAAATTAAAATTGATGAAGCTATTAAGCTTCAGGTGATTTTTTGATTCTTCCAGTGCCAACAACAAATCCAGAGTCATACATTCCATATTTTCAGTTTCTTGAATATCATCAGAGTTCTGCAATATTGCCTTGTTCTGACATCAATAAATGTAAGCATTATCAATTAATCAACAAATGGAATTTTGTGGCTGATCATGATGTCCTTGTTGAATCTTTGGAATTCTTTAAACACTGTTTATTTCCTACTTGCAAGTTGAAATACTGAGTTCTTAAGTATCTACATTTTTGATACAATTCATGAAGATTCATGTCCCACACTTTCTCTAAGGCTTTCCCAACAATCTTTCAGAGATTTTGTGCTGTTACGTATTGTAATTGCGTCTTGCTTTCAAAATACCAAAGAAAAGTTTGATTGGATTGAAAAAGGGGCAATATGCAGGAAGGTAGATTGGAATTATTCTTGCAGCATGTGAATCCAGAATAAGTTGGGGAGAATATGGATTCTTGCACCATCAAGAATCCATACAGAATTGCAACCAGGATACACTTGTACCTTTCCTAAATCAGCTGCAAAATCCATGTGGTTGACAGCAAATTTGGCTCTCATGAAAGTGCCCTCTGTTTTATATACATCCAGCAATCCATTGCAACCAATAACACATAACATGGAAAACAACAGTATTCACCATGCACCAACACTTTTTCACCTTAAAATGCATACCCACAACATCTGAGCATATCAAAATTATCAAAAGATACTTTGTTTAGGAACAAGATTGCCCATATTGAAGTCAATCTAATTGATTTTGTGCATGAACCACATCACATCCTTGTCTTTGATCTGTAATACTCAGCTCTCCAATACTTAGGTGAGTCCAGCTTTGTGTAGCATCTGCCAAATATGTGATTTGCTGATGTTGAATCCATATTGTCTGCAGAATGCAATTTGGGCTTCATCAAGGAAGCTTAATGGCTTTTTGGTAAAGAATGCAACAGTCCAGTCATGGTGAGCAATGAAACTTTTGATAGATTAATTGTGGTTTGTTTGTTGCAAATGTTACTTTTTGTATGTTGCAATCTACAGGATTATTCCACCACATACCAGGTCCCTATTTAAGTATCAAATCAATCTTGTTGAGCAAATGAGAGAGCTGTGCAATAATTTGTGGGTTTCTGACAATCTTGCAGTTGAGTTCCAGAATCAACTTGAAAAAATCAGACAGGGTCTCAGAAATATTTAATTTGATGTAGATTCATTTGATGTGGCTTTAAATTTAAACAGGCATATATTTTAAGGAATTTTGATGGACTTGCAGCTACATCCTCTTGAAACAACAACATTCTTGGACCACTTGCAGATACTCCTGACAATGATCACAGTGATCCTGAAAATTCAGAATAGCAAAATAAATGAATACTGTACACACTGGAAGAAATTACAAAAGCCAATGGGTTGCTGATGAGGCTTGAGTGGAAGTCACCATATATTCATGACAGCCTCAATTTCATAAGCTTGTAAGTTCCTGAGACTTGTTGATATTCTGATAGGTTTATCAAAAGTTTGATATAAGACTTTAAATTTGAGAGTTGAGAGAATTTTTTATTTGTTAAGATTCTACACTAAAAAAAGAAGTCCAGAGCCATTTTTATGGCTACATGCCTATTTGCCCCATAGTAATTTGAAAAAAATCAAGAGGAAAGAATAAAAAAGAAAAGAAGAGAAAGAAAATAAAATGAAAAGAATTACTGTGAAAAATAAGAAGCACATACTTGGGTGACTGTGTCCCATTACTTTTTGTTTATGATTTTTGTGACAATTTCAAAAAAAAACAAAACAAGCAATACCCTGATTATTCAATCAAATAAACAATAATGCCAATAAATTAAATTATAATAGAATACTGGGTTGCAGAAACAGGGGTAGAGTTTTGCGCAATTGTCTTATTTTTAATTAAATTTGATCCTGTGCAAGTGATTTGCACCGCAGGGGTAGCAATATCTGGATTACTCAATCAAATAAACAACAATATCAATTAATTATAATAGAATATTGACTTACAAAATTGGAGGTAGAGTTTCATGTGACTATTTCAACCTGTTCAGTATGTTTTGGCTTTCGTCTAAGACTGGTTTCCACCATGCCCATTGCGATTTGAAAAATTCTGACTATGAGCAGGCAACAAGCAACAACAATGGCAACAACAATGATAATGGTGATTGAGTTTGCCTATCATCAATACATGCTGTGATAGTCATTGTTGTGTCAGGAATCAGATTGGCTGCCATTGTTCAGGTTGCTGCCATATCAGTGCCACCACTGTCTCTAATGCTGTTGTTTTATATACTGACATTGTTATTTGCATGCATTCAGTGTGGCAGTGGCAAGTAGCAATGGAATTTTGTCATTGGCCAAAGGTTGTGTGCATCTGGGCGAAAATTGGGTATACAGAGATGCAAAATAGGCCATTGCTTTCCCAAACACACAAATCTTGAGTGGAAAAATTTGTGTTTGTTCAAATTCTGCAGCTTGTCATATTCAAATAGTTGAGTATATCTAACTGCTAACGGTCCCAAATATTCCGTACCTGTTATAATAATTATTCATTATTATGCTGACTGCCACCTTGAACACTGTAATTTGCATGTGCAACCATGCGATTTTTGCATTGTTTTCATAATTCATTGCTCTATTCTCTTTTTCACTTGCAGCCCTCCCTTTTGTCCTTTAATTCATTGATTTTCATCCTCCAATCTGTTAATTGGCAATATCTCCAGTACTGAATCAAAACTCTGTTTTTCTTATCAATAACAATATCCAATCCCTCCTCATTATCTTCATCATCATCCTCATGATACTATGCTTTGTAATCCTTCAGTCTGCGAAATTTGACACCTTTGCTTGAAAAGGCAGGTGTGACAGTTAATTGAATACTATTTTAACAACCCTTGTCCTTGTTGCTGAGTAAGTAATGCTGGTTTTTGTTTGTTATAGAGCAAATACTGCTGTGATAGTTATCGCAGTTCTACCGATTTTTAAACAATAATAGGTCATTTCAAAACAACTCCTTCTCAAACAGTTCCAATTTTAGAAACAACTAATATTTCATTATGAAACACTTCTTTCACCATTCTTTAAACTCTTTCCTTGCCATCCAATCTATTCCATACCTTTCACTTGCAATTTCTTGCAAATCCAGATATGCGACTGCCTCTTCCTCATTCATGTCCAAATCACGATAAACTCTCCATATCGTCAGTTTCATCCATACAATTAGCTTTAAATGCGAAAAGTGGCGTGTTGGTGCTGTGATACATAATTTCAACAACAGCAAGGCCTCCTCAACTTGGCCAACTTTATGGTAGGCCATAGCGGTCGCAACCAAAATATCACAATGTTGAGCCGCGATACTTTTGTCTAATGCCTCTTCCAATACTTCAAGCGCAGCCTTATTTTGTCCTAAAAACAAATGGCAAAGACCTGTCAATGTGCTAATGTGAAAAGTCAGCACACTGTGTCCTGAAACAGTCAATATTGCACTGAGAACTTTTTGAAAGATGATTAATGGTGCATCATAATTCCCTTGATAAAATGTGGCTGTCTGGATTTCGAGTTGTGTTGGGAAAATGTCCTTAGTGATAGTCGCAACAGGCGTGTAAGGAATCTTTTTGACACCTACAGCCAGCACATCTTCCAAAGATATCAATAAAGAGCTGTTGAATTGATTTTCCAATTGCTCAATTTCCTTCACAACCGAAAAAGCCTTATCAAATTCCTCCTTCATAATATAGAGCATCACAAGATGATGTTTAACTAGCACTGCACGATGTGCTTTGAAACTGTGGAACTCCAACTGTATCGCGTAAGCTTTGTTGAGAATAGACTCAGCCTTGTCGTAGTCATGGCAAAGCAAATAACTGATACCCCAGTCGTCTAGCACCCTGCCTGATTGTATTGAAATAGGACCCAACAGTGATTCCATTTTGTTGACATAATCAGAGAAAAGCGTCACAGCTCTCTCTAATTCATTATTGTGAGCATACGCCAGGCCTAAATTACCAACAACGGCAGTATGCATAGTTTCTTCATTGTGGACTTTGCACCAAGTGTAGAAATTTTCAAAGGCAGCCACAGCGGCTGTGGAGTCGCCTGGAGTTTTTACATCAGTTTTAGCTTTGATATTTGATTAAATAAATTTTCTACCGGTAAGCATCAAAAGGCCCCCTTCAGTATCTGCATAAGTTGGGATGGATTTCGCGATCATGTGAAAGTTTTGAATAATCCAGCCAAAAAACATATCTTTAACAATACTGTCAACGCGTGCAACTCCATTTACGCCCAACTCTTCAATAATTACACGGAAAATATTTTCACGGTCAGAGGCTTTGAAAGCTTCAGAATTTTTGATGCTGATTTTGGATGTATGGGCAAAGTACGGTTTGTCTTTGAAGCGCTGCATGTCCGCTCCTGTCATGGCAACGTGAAAAGTAGAACCAGTTTTCTTTGTCGCAAACACTTCGAACGCGCACCATGCCCGTCGTAATGTGACGGGATCTTCCCATGGAATGCAAACCATCACCACATTGCGTATTTTCTAATTGTTGAACAGTTTCAATTTTGCAATAATAAACAAAGAAAAACAGAGCTTAAACCTGAACAGCCTCCATAAAAGTCGTCTGCCACCACTCAAATGGACGTTCAGAAGTATTGTGCTGACTATTTGTAAATAAGTCGAACCAAACAACCGGGTCTTCGTTCTTGTCCATCAATCCAACATCCTTGCGATTGGAAAAGAACAGATTAAGTGTGCTGACAACATCGAGAAACTGGTATTTCCACGCGTGACTAATAAACCAGCTTGCTTCCGCCACAACTTCCGCTTGCTTCGGGTTATCGGATTTAGCCAAGAGATCGCAAACTGAACTTTTGTGATGCTGTGTCCATGGAACGACAACTTCTTTGCAAATGTCTGTGGTTGTCTTTCCTTGTAAACGATCGACGGTCCAAAACTCGACAAGGTGGTTTATGTATGAGAGACGAACGCCTGTTGTGGACATGAATTTTGATTCGTTGTGTAATTTACCCAAAAACCGAGTTGATTCAATCGTGGAGTTGTTAAAGTCATTTGGGATAGGGAGTGGACTAAAGTCAGGCGGAGGTGGCGGCGGCGTATATTCTGGTTTCTCCCATTGCGATTTTCCAGTTGACGTTTCTGCTTTTTCAAGGTTCAGTTTAAAAAATCTGTAGTTTTTGAATATTTGCCAAGATAAAAGCTGCGCTGATATTCCCGATTCCATTGGATAATCCAGCCAGGCGATATTGATGGATCGTGTTGCGGCATCTTTGGTACTTGCGGGAATTCTTGGTGTTGAGTTTGCGTTTGTTCTAAATTTGAATTCAGCTGAAGGTAGCCACGCTGTTGTTGACCTGGATACTGTTGAGTCTGTCGTTGGCCAGATTGTAGCTGCTGTTCTGGACGGGTTTGTTGTTGTTGTTGTTGTTGTTGCTGTTTTTGTTGCTGTTGTTGTGGGCGGTTGAGCAACACTGTCACGGCTTTTTCAAGAAAGTTCATGTGTTTTGGTCGGACTTCAAGCCGACTTCAATATCATCAAAAAGATTTTGAGCAATTTGAGTTTCCTCTTAGGTTTGCCTTATACTAATAACTGTTTCTTTCAGGAAAACAAAAATTATAACTGAGAATTACATTTTTTAGTATAAATAAGTGATACTGTGAGAACAGAATTTCATTTCTATCAAATTCATCTCGTATGGTGATACCTGAGCGATTAAAAATAATTGCTTGAAAACTTAAGGAATGTAAGAGATTCTCCGTTTAAAGTCGAATCATGAAAATATTGCTTCGGAGGACAAAATTCAAGTTTGTTTTCATTCTTTTCTGCTGTTTTGTCTATGGGAACTACACGGGATGCAATACTTGCGCGGCTGGTCGAATGTCTCGGAGAAGCATATCCAATAGAGCAGATAGTCACTTATCTGGACACAGCTTTGCCGCACTTCGTAGCAGATTCGGATTCTCGGTCATCGACTATTCTCATTCAACAAGTTATCGAATCACTGTTGGCTTCTACCCCGCCGGATAAAAGCGAACAATCGCCTGCCGTATTACTATGTCCGGCAATAAAGCGGAAACCGGAGTATGAATCAAAGACCGACGAATTACCGCTTTTGAAAAAGAATGCGTTCGATGTTCTTGCGTGGACGGATGCTGCGGAAACGGCAGGCCGTGGATCAGTGAAACACGTAATGCTAACTGCCGAAAATGTCGAATCGCATATTCCATGTGAACTGTTTCTTGATTGGATGGATCGAGATAGCAGTACAGAATTGCTTCAGTTTTTGCAGCAAGATGCCTGCGAGAACGAGTTGTGGTATGCACATCGCTATTTCATTAGTGATAGAGGTAAAGACTGATATTTGATCAAGAGTTTGATAATTTTGTAAACGAAACATCTATAGAAGTTCATTCTTCACATAAAAGCACCCTGTATTCATCGATTCCGGAGACAAGCTTTTCGTATTCTTTTCAAGCGTCTGAGCTCAAAGCATCTCCCTACGCTTCGTCCCCCGTACTCGAAAAAATAGCAACTCGTGTCTCTGAATTTGTCACAGAACGTCTCAAGTCAAATCGCGTCCGTTTACATACATCAGTTTCAAAGTCCCCTCTTGACCTTCAAAGCAATATAAACAAAGCATGGATAGGAAATATATGTGTTGGAAATGAGTACCTGAATGGAACGCAGATTACAGGGTTCCATTCAGATAATCTAGAGTATATTGGCCCGAGGCCTGTTATCGCAAGCTTGTCTCTTGGAGCAACACGAACATTTCGAGTGCGACGAATAAAAGAAGCTGCAGATGCTATTCTTCCAGTTTGGGAATTGCTTGAAAGCGAGCGTAATGAATCTAAGGCTGAACAGGAAGAAAAACAAATCGCAAAAAATTCAACCTCAAATATCATCTACAATATAAAACTACCGCATGGTAGCCTTTTGGTAATGTATCCACCAATGCAAGAACTTTATAAACATGAGGTTGGGCTCGAAAGACGGTTCGCCGGGCACCCAATTTCTGGACTGGTACGGTACAATTTAACGTTCCGTATGTATCGAAATGAGTTTTCGAGTCCACCGTTATGTCGCTGTGGAGTTCGTTCAAATATGAAACCTGTGTTTAAAATTGCCTGCGGTGCAAGTGGTAATATAGTTGTTGGTGGAGTGAAAGAAAACATGTTAAAAAAAAGCAGTTTAAATGCTGAACGTATTGAAAAATATTACTATTCCTGTGTAAAAGGAAGAGGGGAAAAGTCAGGATGTGGCTTTTTCGAATGGGTTGTGTGATAAAATGAATTGTGCAAATCAGGGTTTTATTGGTCAGTAAAATTTTCTGTTCTCTGAGGATGGTTGCTTGCTCATTACATGAATATCTGTCTGATAACTACCATTCTGGCAGAGGAGAATGTTTTTGTGAAAAGAAGAATTTTATGGAGTAATAATTGGTTTCTTGTAAAATCATTCGATCCTGTTACAGCCCATGAGTAACCACAATGAGTGTTCATTCAACCCTTCCACTTCAACGAAACAAAAAATACCCAAACCAACAACAGAAATGCCAGCAGCTGTTATTGCCACACGAAACAAAGGCCAGTCATCGGCAAAAGGAATCCTAAATGCCGGGCTGCTTGCCGCGAAGGATGTTGCAACGGTGAGCACGAGTTAGTTTAAGTGCTCAACTCAGGCGATAAAGCGAGATTGTAGCCAAAAATAACTCTGCACAAAAACAGATGCTTGATCCATACGTTCCAACGCGTGCAAAGAACGCGGCCGAGTTTGCGTTGAACCGCGCAACTGGCATTGTTGATACTACTTCCGCCACTGCAGCCCAACTCTACGAAAAATCCGGTGCCGCGTCTGTTGTTGGACAAGCAGCTGCCACCGCTGAGGCAATCAAGACGGAGGCGTTCAAGGCCAAAAACTCGATCCAACAGACAGGTATCGTAACAATTTTTTTTTTTATCATGTTATTCGTGTTATCTGTATTTCTATCCGCCTTTCCCCTCCTTTCAGTCCTTTTCTTATAACATGGCGTATTTTTCCTGTGACCATTTTGTGCATCGTCTGTGTTTGAGTTCCGTTTTATTTTTCGCGTTCGCAAGTGGGACTTTCTCCACTTGAAACAAAACCGATTTTACAATACAAAATACAAAACAAAAATAGTTACAACAAGGATTGAAGATACTGTCACTCTTGCGTCGCGTACCGCAGTCGTAGCCTCTGACACAGTCCTTGCTTATACTCCACCCTCTGCCGTCAAGCTTGTTCAAAATGCTATCTCCAGCGTCGATGCGGTCAGAGTTGAAGGGTTGACTGGTCTGAAAGAATATGTTCCTGCTTTTGGTGAGTTAAATTCATTTTGCCTTTGATCGGCACAAAGTTCAATCAAAAAAATTTGCTTTTTCGTGTTTCATTATTGCAGTGATAACCAAATCGAACCAAACATTCGAAATCTTTGAAAACGTTTCGCATAATCTGGAAACCGCCAAAATAAAAACCATCAACAAAATCAGCCAAACCACATCCGAAACCATCCACAAGATACAAGTAACGGGTGAAACTGCATTCAACACAATTGGAGGGCCAAATGCAATCAACGCAATTCAAAAAACTGCCTCAAAAGTCAAATCATCTTCCCAACAGACAATTGAACAAATCACATCTCGATATGCGGCTACTACTGGTTTTATTGTTGCAAAGATTAACGGAGTTGTCAAGCATGCCATTGCTATCCCGAATGTTCAAGTGCTGCTGAACAAGGTGGAAGCTCTCACTGGACGTGGAACTTTGATTGGTCGCGCCTTGGACTTAACTGGAATCAACAGCATTTTGAGGATTTCGGGAATTAGTGGGTTCATTCAAAATATTCTTGTAACATCGAAGTCACATTCGGAGAATTTGGATTCGGGAGTTGTGGCTACGAATGGAATTAGTCCAGATGTTGAAACAACCAATTCTGATACAAGTGAAGAAGGAATTCAAATGAAGAAGGCGACAAGCAGTGCGCGCAAAGTTTGAAATCTCATTTCTTTCCTTTTTTTTGTTTCGATCCTTTCGGTTATTTCGTCTGTTTTCTTGCTTGCGAGATTGGCGAAATGCAATGTTGGCTGATTGTTGTTTGGATAATTTTTTGAGTGTATGATGTGTTTTTCCAGTTTTTCGTTTGGAAAATTTATTAACAATGCTGGAGATGTTACTATCGCCATTAGAGCCAAAACTTAAGTGCTGAAATATAATAAGCATGCGTGCTTTGAGCAATCGCCTGAAATTTAACCTCTGACTTTGTCTCACAAATTTAAATTAGAAATTAAATTAAAATAAGAATAGTTTACATGAGGCTTTATTTTAATGTTCTATTTTCGGAAAAATAAATTGAAGACTTTTACTAAAATTATTTCAAAAGCCCAATGTAAACAATTTGAAAGGAATCTGCAGGCGCAGGATTCAACAGTATTATGAATAGCAAGTCTGTGAACATAGTTCTGTAGTTCCTATAATGTAACAGACCATTTGATGAGAATTGGTTAAAAGCCAAAAAAACAGATGTGCAAAATAATTGCAGTTGTGATAGTTTATGTTTGTTTTCTTTGCAGGGCTGGATCAATAAATCGAATTTCACAAAAAAATTCGCTCAAACTTACACAACTCATTTCAAGTTGAAACAAAAACAATGAAATCCTTTTTTTTTGCTTTGAATCACAACAATGAGCAATCAAGTACAGTTGGATGGCCCTTCACCACAATCTGAATCTTGAGATTCAGAAGAGACACTTAATAACATCAGATTGACTCTAATATTCAAGGATTACATTGAGCAGCAAGTGAGATTGATGACAAATTAAGTTACAGACATGAGCCTCTCATGCCACAGTATTCATGAGTTCAAAACTGCTATTTGGAAACTTTTCAAACCCATATACAGCCTGCAGCTATTATTGATGGTAATGTATACTCCAGCAGCAACTTTACACTGATAATTGAGAATATAGATGGCTATGTTTAGTTTAAGCAAAAAAATCAAGCCATGAAATTCTTTGAACTGAGTTCAACATCCTTGGATTCTTTGGCTACCTCTACAACTCCAATTCCAGTCTCAGTTTTGAAGTATTATACATTCTTATCACCAAAACATAATTGAAACCAGTTTGAACAAACAATTTTGATGCAAACTCAGTAGAAAAATTTGGTGCTGCTGTTAATTATATTATTGAAGTAATGTACTGGAAGTGCAACATAATAGATTCACCAGTATATGGGTAAACTGGTGAATTCAAACATCCCAAATCTCTTTTGAGCCAAGTCCAAATCATCAAAATTTAATTAATGGCAATCCACCACCATATGTGACCCACCTTTTTAAGTTAATTCCTCCTGAATCAGCACAACTTGGAAATTTAATAATGAAATTTGTATTTCACAGAATATTCTTCAAAACCTGGGCTTAAAGGTAAAACTTCTCAAGCAGAATGCTTGGAATATAATTTGCTTGGATTGAATGAATAGAAGTGGCAATCACAACATAGTCAAATATTTTACCAGAAATTGGAATCATTAAAATGTTAGGAGACTTTTTTCAGTTTCAAATTCAGCAACAAAATGATATTGATCATAAAATATAAAAATTAATTTAATTTGCCTAAACTTTATTTTTCATTCACTCTTGATTGGAATAAATCTACCAACGTTATAACCATAGTGGTTGAAAGTTTGTCAAATTTGTAGCTCAAGAAAAAACTCATTATTTTTGTCACAAACATAGACAGGGACTGCTTTTTTTCCTTTTCATAAAGCTTCTTAAATTTCCTCTTGATCATTTCAAAAAAAATTAAATTGGATTGAGGAACAGACAATGTTTCCTCTGTTTGCAACTAATCAACAACAGCATGAATTGAGACATGCATGATACAACACTCTTGGAAATTGAATAAACTCACCATAATAGACTAACTTCTTACTGTGAAGACCACATCCTCTGTTTCACAAAATTCCACAATTGTCAAATGACACTTCATCAAGAAACATGAGTTGCATTATGCAATTGAGTCCACATTATATCAAACCACATTGTCCATCTGTATTTGTGGTGCATGCCTTTCCAGCACTTTATATCCAACTTTGGGTAAAATTTGACAGATAGTTGAATTTGCAATTGGCATCACAAAATATATCATAAATTGTTTTCATCACTCTTCTAAAAAAGCTGTTAGCCAGTGACAATAAAAATAGACAACCCAGATTTGATGCATTTCTTTCAATGTCCTTTTTTGCTTGCAGGTTGCTCTTAAAACACCTCCACCATTCCTGTATTGAGTAACTAATCTAGAAAAAGTAAGTACAGACTTACCATAGATGGTTGCTATTTATTCCTTGAAAGAAATATCCATATAAATAGTGAATGTGGGTTCCTTCATCAGCAGAACAATCTGTTGTAAAATTTGAAGCAATTCTTTTTGCAACAAAACGTTATTACATATTATTCCATTTTGAGCAATCATCACAATATTTCCATTGCTTTCAGTTGTAAAAATACAAATGAAATTTTGCAAACTACAACAATGGACATCTGACTTAACTGCCATATACAAATTAATTGATCTTAGACTACTAATATTGAACATTACTGCTAATTTAAAATAGGCAAAGGTTGGCAAACCTAATTCTTCGCATTTTTGAAAGTCAGATTAAGGGAGAGGAATTGTAGTTTCGTAGTTTTTATGTGTAAGTTGACAAACTTTGGACTCCACCCGGTGAATTGAAGAGCACTGAACAGTTTTGATTGACAGGAACAGATCCATCACACAACAGCTTTACAGTCCTGACGTTGATTAAATTTGCAAACAAACATGAATTAGATGAATCAATAACCAAAAGATGAATCAATAACCAAAACAAAAAACTAAAACAATTCCTCGTGTCTATGATTAATGATATTAACAAGTTTAGCAGATTGCTGGCTAAGGGTTTATGTCAACAATTGCTGCGGATTTCATATTATGTGATGATTTTGAGTTTTAAACATTGCCAAGTTCGACAACACAACAAAAACTTGACAAAAACCGATGTCTCTCAACAACAAAACAAAACAGTTCAAGTCGGGCACCAAATTCGTTTATCAGCAAGGAAAGCAAAGCATCCATCAGCGCATTAAAACAGCTGTAGCTCGAATCTTCAGCTCCAGACAAGAAAACGCGAAATTCGCATCCCGCCACCTATTTGAAATTGCTGCCAAAACAACAACCTCAGTGGCACAAAAGCTTCCTGATGATCTTTCACACTCTTTGCCGACACAAGAAAAACTGGATGAATTTGATCCAAATATCGCAATCCCGTCGCCGCGTCGTCCGTACGGGAAGCTGCTTTCCAGACGATTCTCTTACAGGTAATCAGCTTTTGAACCACCCTGGAAGGAAAAAAATTTTTTTTTTTTAATCTTGACAGATTATTGTTATGATTGACAACAAAAACAAAGCAGCTCCATCTTCAACACTATTCCCCGCAATAATTGGAACGCTGAAGTCGAAACAGAAAACCCTTGTAACAGCAATTCTGCCGCAAACTGCAGCAATATCACAGAAGTTACTGATATTTTGAATTTTCTTCCAGACACTCCGGACCCACTTTCATTGGAAATCAAACGCGCAATTGATCGGCTTTCAACGCCCGCAACATACTGTATAACTCCGTCGATGATTGAGACAGCTAATGCGGAGTCGATTGATATACTGGATTTTTATCAAGAAAATAATTCAGCAAACAGCTTTAATGCGTATGTGCTGGCCTGTGAGACGCATAAAAATGGTGCGGTTGATGGTTTTGGACGCGAGAAAGATGCAATTTCATTTGATTTGAGGCGAAGGTTTTCGGTTGGAAGGCTGGAAACTGATCCTTTAAGTATAGGGACAAAGCGGTGGAGTTTTTTATCATGTTGTTGAAACCTATTTTTATTTCTCTTCATTTTTTTCTTTTGATATTCATTCGAAAAATTCCACTTTTTTGTTTTGATTTTTTATATTTGCCAAATTCAATTCCATATCCTGATCAAAATCAAATTATTGTTTTACAAAAGTATAAAATTTAGTATGAAAATTTCACCCCCATCGCCGCGCCCCATACTTTTCCCTCACGTGTAACTTGCTGCTGTTTATATACGCACTGTTCAAATTTCCACTTTAATGCCACTGTCAATGCTGGTATTTACTTTCAGTTAATGGTATTGCTCCACCCATTCTTTGACAGTCAAACTACTGCAGGCAAGATGTAATAATCAAAAATGTATCTATTATTTGAAGCATTACATAATGCAAGTTGTCCGGTAATTCCATTAAATTCAATAATATCAACAGGTTTAATGAAAATAAGCCTAATATTGACAAGCTTAAGCAGAGAGCAACATTGACATAGGGGTTAATGGAGATGAAGGAGAAGTCAAAAAAATCAAAACCAGATCAAGATTCAGTTCCATTCCATATTGTGCGTTTTGCCCAAAATTGGATTTTTGGGGACAAAAAGTTGAATCAAAAAACCATCTGCAGTCACATTCTTGAGTTGAGGCAATGGAAATCAAACATGCTGTGTTACATAGGTATGCACCTTCTGCAGTCCATATGCATTGTTTATATGCATACTACTTTCAGGGGATGAAAAGGTCCCAGCTTGGTCAAATTTTTGGCAAATCCAAGTCAACAATCACAACTTGGATACAACAATACAAGGCAAACAGTGGAGTTGAATCAACCAAGCAAGACTCAGTTTACCAAAAGCATGGGCCAGCAAGATGCCAATAGCTTGTTGACTTATTCAAAGAGCAGCTCCTCTTATTTCTGGATGAGGCCAAAGAAAAGTATGCGCAGCAGTATCCTGGATCCTCGATCGTGCATCAACAGTTTTGTTTATTCTAAAAGAAGCTGGACTATCATGGAAAGTTCTTGAAAGGCAAGCAATTCAAATCTGTTATGAAGAATTTATTCATTTTTGCAATGAATTGCGACAGACCCCATCCCATGGCTTTTGGAGAATTAGTATTTCTGGACAAAGTATCTTTTGATAATTGCAATATGCTTTGTACTCGAGGATGGGGAGTAGTTGGTCAGAAAGTCATAGTTTGTGGAGAGTTTCTTTGCAAACCTAGGGTTTTGCTACTCTGCTTTATTGGCATGAATGGCCTTCTGGAAACATTTTTAGTTGAAGGAACATTCAACAGAGTTGAGTTTCTTGACTGCTGCACTTCTTTTGCCACTTTTTCATCAGTGACTGTTAAACAATACCCTGGGCCACACTCAGTTTGGATAATGGATGGTGCTTGTATTCATTGCAACCCATCAATAATTTATTTTTTACGCTCTCTAGGGTTAGTTCCATTATACATTCTTGTGGCATAATAAGCTTGCTCTTTGCCAATTTGAATAGTGCCTGGTTGCTGATTGCATTTGAGTACTTTGAAAGGATGATTGTGACTTCTTTTTGATGGCTCCATTTGACTAAGTCAGTTGGATACTGATTTGAACACTTGTGAATTCCAAGTTTCCACAACTTTGATGAACAGTTCAAGATTGTCTGCAGTCAAATGGTTATGTTCTTTTTTGCCCCAAGCAACTCCGGGTTCATCAGTGGTGATTGTGATTTCTCTTGTGATGTGTGGCTGAATTATATTGAACACTTTGCTGCAGAAATCTTTAACAGAGCTTGAGTCAATGTGGACAGCAGTATTATTTGCAATTTGTTGGGTGGAAAACTTGCGTACAGAGACTGCAACACTGTTGGAAAACAATGTTTCAGCTGTCAACTTTGGTTCAGTTGTACAAGATCAGTTGGCTCTTGTTCAGTTATTCATGATCTGTCAGGTCTTGTTTCATGGTTGCAAGATTATTGCATCATTGTTGCATCCATCGTAGCAGTCTTATACCTGACAGAGACTTTGGGGATGGATTGCAGAAATTTGTCATTTTTTTTTTGGGAGGAAATTCCATCCCCAGAATCCAGTTTGGTGCAACACCCACAATATCTAGCTCAGAATTAAGTCTGAAAATTGCCACATTTGTTTTTTGTGTCCTGTAATCAGAGCCTGTAACTATTTTGTGGACAGTGAGGTTTAATAGCTTCTTAATCATTGAAATTAAACTTAGTGTTTGGTGTGTCAACAAGTATATACCCAATGTATTTCTGGGTTTTGAAAGCCTTTGAAATTTGCAAATGCTCTGACAGAATTGAAAATACATTCAATAAAATTGCTCCCCAAATGCGCCGACAACTCAGTTAGCTGTTTTGTGTTAAAAAGCAAAAATTTTGCAAGCTTTAATTCAATTATTATGCAAAAAGCTTTCAATTCTTGCTTTCTGTCTCACTTGCTAAATTTTTTGTTTCTTCGTTAAAATTGTACTCCAAGCATACAAGCCACATGCAACAGAAATACAAAAAAGCAACAAATCGGCATAATCACGATTATGAATCTGAAACGAGCTGCTGATTAATGGTGAATCGCCAACAAACTTGCGGGCAACAATATCAAAAATAGCTGACACAAGACAAGCTGTTGCAACAACAACTGTGTCAGCAATACCAAAAAAATGCTCAATAGGTCTTTTACTGTTATGAAAATGGCATGTATAGAGCCAAAACGCAGCCATTGCAGTTAAACTGGCGATTTCAAGTGGCAGGTGGCGTAAAGTATCAAACAGCGGAAGTGTTACAAGCACTGCACGATACAACGCATGAACAATTATCCAATCACGTGATACAGCCGTGAATAAAAATACGCTGTGCGAAAATTCAACTGTTTTAAGCCAATTTTTTTGCCTCATCTGTTTTTTATTTTATTTTGATCAGTTTCTCACAATTAATAGTGAAAACCAAACTCAAATATAATTTACCTGCATTACGAGCCATACAGTCAGCGACAGACAAGCAAAACGACAGCCCCATATTCGTAATGTTCCTCCGCCAGGCGTGAAAATCATCATGGCAATATTTCCTATTTCAACATGTCAACTTCTGGCGTGGAGATGAATAATGAAAAGTTGCATCACCGACAACAGCGATGTTGACATAATGCGTGAATACCGGCATCCACAGTGTTCGAGTATTTTTCGACAACATCTGGAAGAAAACTACGCTGCCAAGACCCAATGGCAATTCGCATACTGTTTTGACAATCACTCCCATATCTGCTTTTCCAACGCATAGAATTGTAACAGTCCCCACGCAAATAGCTGCCGCTAATAGGGGGTAAAAGCGGCGCTGAGTTATTGCCGCACCAGTTAGTCCAATTGATATCAATAAGCCTGCGCAATATTCCAGCAACATAACTTCGAATTCGCCAAGGAAACTTTTCCCAAATTGCCAAAAACAACGACCAACAATAATTGCCTCGTCCACAACCCTGACAATCATTGTGGCACTCTTGACTCTCCTCTAAAACGCAACCGCCACTACGACTGTCCCATCCAATACTCCGCCGCACGTAAACAGACGAAGTGCAGCCTAAAAACTGCTTCCAGTCCTTCATCAAGGGGATATAACATTGCCTCAGTGTACTGTGCCATGCTATTCCTGGGCAAACAGCCTAAAAACCCGTTTAAGGAAGAAATAATTCTCGACAAACAATCAACACTCAACAAACCAAAAACACTCAACAAATTCAAACTATATTTCAAACATGCAAATGCTAACTATATATATTTGCAAATAGCTAAAAAATTAAATACATCTTACCTCACTGCCCACACAAAAAATAAAAATAATACCGGCAAATACATACAAATTTCAACCAATACCACCTCTCCCTCTAAACACACTATAATGCCCTCAATGATACATAATTAAATAATAAAAGCATAAATAAATTCAGAAGATATTAAAAAATTTCCTGTCACTCAAAAAAATATACCTTCAATGATAACAAAGAGTTTTAAATCACATAAATATAACAGCCAAAAGCCAATGGTCCTGAACAAAAAAGAGCAAAAAACAATGAGAAAACAAGTAAAACCAAGAAATTACATCCTTATCAAGAAAGATTAAATAGTGTGGATAAGTATAAAAAGCTATAAGACGAGGCTGTTGGATTTTAACTTTTGAAAACATTCTAAATAAGAAAACTTCTACTATCAAGCTCAAGACTCACAATACTTCTGAGCCTTTAACTTAAAAACCAACAGTTAAGACAAATGGAGCTTGAAATTCTTGATTCTCAAAATGGTGACAATAATGTTGTAAATTAGAAAATAGAAGATTGGGAACAGGCATAAGGTTCTAGTATGTTGTAAAAGAGTAGATGTAATTCTGCTGGTAGCTGTATTTGCTTAAGTCAACTAGTTCAATACTTTAAATCTCACAATTAAATGATAAGAGTTTGAGATTGAAGTATGAGATAAAATCAAAGTGGAAGATATGAATAAAAACATCTTTTTATTTAAAATGATCAATGATAAAATGAAGGAAAGAGTTGAGTCTAAATAGTTTTTGGAGAAGAAAGAATAATCAAGAATAAACAACACTTCAAAAGAAAAATAGTTTGAAAATGGTTGGAAATTGTTTGAATTGTTCTTGGATACTTGAAATTGATAGAAGGCTTGAGATTATTCAGGAAAATTTGTGAACAAAATTAGATCAGAAATCTTGCAATCTCTGTTTATAATGGTATGTGGAAAGAATTTTTGGCAGAATTTTTTTCTTTATTATAGATTTTTAGTTCTAAAAATGCTTTATTGCAAAAATTGAAAACAGTCTTTAAAATAAATCTTGCCATTTTTCTCCCCACATAAAACTGTATTATTGTATTAACAAAAGCTGCTGCTTAAAAATGGAAAGGCAAGGTCACTGTTTTCTTTTTTTTTCTTCTCTTTTGAGTAATTTGAGTGTTTTTATTTCAATAAAAAGTGAATTCATTCTTCAATACAGCTTGAATCTTCCTTTACTTCAACATCTAATTTACATCACCAATGCTCAAAGTCTTCAATCCATATTTTGACTTACTCAAGAATAAGCTGACATTGTTGAATCTTGCAGAGGCAGATTCACTTGAACTGGTGGAACTGGCACAATAAAGAATAATTTAGTTTTAGAATCTTATTATTTATTTCCAAGAATAGAACTACTTTTAAAATTTTCAATTCTGTGCCTCAAAATAAAACTTTTGTGTTTTCTTTCTAATGTCTCAATATTGATTAAAAACCAATTTCTTAGCAAAAAAAATTGTTCAAATGTAAAAGACAAAGTTAGAACATTTAATCCCTATTCTTGAATTTCACTATTAATGAAATAAACTTTATATTATTTCATAGTTATCTAATAAATAATATTTCTATTTCCAATTCTATATTAAAATATTATTTAACACTTATTCCACTTGTATAACATGCTAATTTCTAAATCTAACAGACTTGTTTGTGCAGTTATGATCAACTTGGTATGCTTGAAACTAATATGATTTTTTGTGACATCAAAGAGATCCATCAAATAATGGCTCAGCTGACCAACCAACGCCATACATGTAGCAAAGCAGAAAAATTTGTTTTTGCTACAGAAAATTTTTAGCAACAGATTGTCAGAAACAGCCAACAATGCAACTTGGTTATTTTATGAGCAATTATTCAATGCCTAGCAACACAAATGCTTCCATTAATTGTACAAATATTTGCAACATGATCTGTCCACTTTGATGCAGACCCAGCTGATGATGAAGAGACTGAGTTGTCAGGTTCTTCCTGTTCTTTTTCATTGCAGTTTGCAAGATCATCAAGCAAAAGCTTGGTCATTGGCTCAAGGCCAGGTCATCAGCTCAAAGTTGGTCCATCAGCAAAAGTTGGCATCAGCCAAAGCTGGTAAGCAGTGGAGAATCATTGACCCTGCAACTTGTGCATTAAACAATTGAAACTCACCACAGCAAAGTAATGGGAGTAGGTCCAGAAGGAACTTGGAAAATGTTTGAGCCCTGGTTGCATCCCGAGAATAGCCAAGTGGTGTTCTTTACACTCTGGAGATAAATAGAATAGATAGAACAAATAGAAACAGGTAAGTATGGTTAATAAATACAAATACAATGTTTTCTCTTCTTTCCATTAAGATACTAAGTCCTTGTTCTGGTACCACCAGCAACAGAAACCCTCCTCTTTACACTTAGGCTGCACTCTGTCAATGCAAGCATCTAGAGCCACCTCATCAGCCATTGTCCTGGTCGCCCAACCATGTCTTATTACCTGGGGGTAAACTTCTCTTCGCAAACTTGTATTTGCTGGTTCAATCATCAGGCATTCCGCTCCATTTCTGGCAATACCAACGCCTCCCAGTCCTGGGGAATACGCCATCCAGGGGATGATGCACTAAAAAGGATATCCACCAACTTATTCCACAGCATTGCTAGATCTGCCCCAAGTGTTATGGAAGGCAGGGGTTGAAAGGGGTGTAAAAAAAAAGGTTGGCACTTATCCCTTGGGCTGCTGTGAGTCCAGTACAACAGTCCCAAGTGTCACTCTCATGGTGGAAGACTGGTGGTGGTGCAGAGACATTGGTTGAGCTTGATGCACCACTGACCTTGCAGAGCTGTTTGCATCCTGCAAACAACACACCATTTTTCAGAACACCTTCAATTTATTAATTCAACTCCAAAACCCAAAGAAAAACAAAAGAAATTAATAAGAAAACCAAAAACATGAATACTCCAAAAGAACCAAACAGACAGCCAATAAATAAATAAAATTATATACAGAATATAAATAAATATTTAATAATCATCAGAGAAAATCAAGGAGTTTTGAACAAACTCAACCATTATGTGAGAATCTCACACTATCACAAGCTGTGGAAGCTATGGAAGACTTACATCAAACTGGAGCTGCTACTCAATACTCTACCACCTTTAATGAATTGTGTTGGTCTTTGAGTTGTAAGGCTTAGTATTGTTGTGAGCCTTAAGCTTGATAGTAGTTTTGGGTAGAGAGTTATTTAGTTTTAGAATGTTTTCAAAAGTCAAAATCCAACAGCCTTCTTATAGCCTTTTTCATGCCTAATCAGTCCATTTCAAAT
>JADGJH010000255.1:0-11871 GCA_027596945.1 Physocladia obscura
AAAGCAATAGTCTTTATTCAATAAACAACAGTTTTTTCACTGAAACATTTATAACGGAAGTTTACGTTTCACATCAACATGCTTGAGACAGGGTCAAGCTTAGTAGAGCAGCGTAATTGCACTGGTAAAGGAAAAATCCATAAAAGAGAACAAAATATCTCAAAAAAAAATAAACATTTTTGTTGAGTTGTTGGTGTACTAAGTGACACCTAACATAAAAAAAATAATAATTAAAAAATGAAAATAGAAATAAAAAACACAAAGCGTCTAAAAAAAAAAAGTAATTTCTGACCACATTAGGAGTAGATTGCATTCGTGTTATAAAAATGAGGGTCGAAAAATTTTGGTTAAAATTTTTAACCCTTTTAGCCAAGTTCTGAACATACATTTTGAAAACCAAAAGAAAAAAAAATACCCAATAGTACACTGAAGATACAGAACACAAATATCAGTACAACGCCATACTTCAGTGTCAATTTTATGTCAAGTTCTGTTTTGAATTTTTACTTGTTTTCCATTCAGAATATATGTCTCTTTATGGAACTTTATTATATATTTTTTTAATTTTTTTTTCTATGAAAATAGAGGTTTATACTTTAATCGTACAGCCATATAAAACAGTCATCAAATTTTTCAAAATTTTACTGAAGTAGTTTATAAAATTTCGTTTACAAACTTTACAGTCAAGCTTTTACTGAGAAAAAGTTTCACTTTCATATTTTTTTTGGATTTTTTCAAACTCATGTCTGAAATAAAAGACTCTGTACGTTCATCATATGTTCATTTTTATTTTCTTGGGTTTAACAAAAAGTAATCTCATTACAAACATAGCCGGAAAAAAAAAACCGCGGAAAGCAAACCATGCCGACGAACGTGATTCCGTCGATTGTTATGGAATCAAAAAAGTGTACAAGCTCGCCCTTGCTCAAAATACACAAACTGCAAAATTTTAAAGGATGGCTTGCCGATTCTTCTTGAAATCACTTTGTATTTGCAAAACTTAGCTGACAAACTTTGCAAAAAAAAAAAATCCGTTTCAATTCCAGCTTCTCAAGCAATATCTGGACTTATCGACTCTTTTGCAGCAGTTAATCGTATTAAGGACACCCTTGTTCCACCAGTTCACCAAATTTATTTGAAGCAAACACTTTTTGTGTATCTATTAAGCCTCTTCTTTCAACTTGTGGGATCTTCGTTGGAGTGAATTACGATTTCAGTCTTGTTTCTTGCTGTAATGATCATTCTCAGAATTGAAGTCATTGACGAATGAATTGAGAATCCTATTGAATACAATACCTTTGGTATGTGGTTGAAAAAATTTAATAATTTCTGGCCTACTAACCTTAGTTCTTCCACAGACTTTCCTCAAGACGAATTCTCTGCAATAATAACGGCAGAAATTACACAAATAAATTGGGAAGATTTCTTCAAATTCTTGGATGGCCCCGTGCTCTCTTGAAACTCGACGTTTTGATTTAGAACCGCTCGTTCAACTCATAGAAACATCAAAGGTAGAACAACGTGCGCAATCGCCAACTGAAACACTTACAAACGAAATGGTACATATGATTTTGTCACTGTGGAAGAAATGACTGCTAAATTAGTTCTTTTATATCAACCCTGTATAGTTGCAAATCAAGGTCGAGAAACTTTCATTTTTACCTGAGTAGAAAATTGTGTCATCAATCAAGTTAAGAAAAAGAAAAAAAAGGGAAAAAGAAAATAGTTTCGGCATGGGTTAACTTTAATCTCCGCCTTAGCACTTGGCAGATATTCCTTCTTCTATATTCTTTACCTACTTTGCGCGTACTCAGAGTACTTGTTAATCGATGCAGCACAAAGACAAAGCCAGATTTTATGGTTTTGAGCACTTTCCTTGGAATTTTTTTGGTGGATCTGGCCTCCTGGTTTCTATGTTATGTATACACACATGATAAAGTAACGCAAAATTTATCAAAAGTGGTGCACTTGAAGTTAAAGAGACAAAAGAAGCAGCAGCAAAAGCAGGAAAAAAAAAAAAAAGAAAAAAAATTCTAACAATAAAGGAATTTTGATTAACAGAAAACGGGTTTACTGTCCAAAAATTTGAAAATGATGGGCGGCTGCTTTGTTACTGTGGGTCAAAACATGCTCCTTTAGCATTGCTTGTTCAATATTTTCCAGATCCATTGAGTACGGGGGAATCCAAGTGCCAGCATCCGGAACAGGATTCGCCTTCATTATTTGCGCAATTTCATCAGAAATTGCATCGCAATAGTCATCTTGAGCCAAATCTGCACGTAATTTTTGTCAAAATATATCCATAGAAAATTGGGAATGTGACCATATATTACCGTTTGGGTCAACACCAAATGGATTTTCAATTCTTTCACCAATCACTTCAACCCCCAGCACAACAAATGCAATAATGAACTGAATCGGTATAGTAAACCAACCAAGTATAGATGGGGCAAGTTGAAATGGAAGTGTGAAGAGGTACAATAATAGTGCTTGTTTTAAGTGAATCGTATACGCTGCTGGAATTGGCGTTAAACGAATACGTTCGAAGTGAGACAATTGATCAGTTAAAGCTGTAACCCCAGGCAGCGCTGCTCCGGCAATAGGAGTATCGACAATAAATGCTTGCAAGGCGGTTGAGATTTTGAGGACTGGACTGACATTAACAGTTGCCATTGAAACTCGCGAACCGGCAACAAGCTGGAGGTCTCGGAGGTAAGGTCCAAGATCTGCATAGCGCGTGCCTTTTTCATCGCGGAGCTCGTGTTTAACAGCGGACGCGTATGCAACTAGCAAATTCATTGCAGCGGTTTTCCGTGCGAGTTCTTTGGAGTCTTTGCCTTTTTTGTGTTACATTCGCATTTCAGATTTTAAAAAGCCTTAATTTTTTATTTCTGTCTCACCAGAAGCAAACACCCAAATAAGCCTAGCCAATTGACGAATATTGTAGTGGGTGTTACTCCAACCTTTACGACCTTCCCAGAAACGATCATACGCAGTGTTGACGCGGAAAGCAAGGAGCAAACTGAGCACCGTTCCCAGCAGTGATACGAGGATAATCGAGTTGGGAATCATTGCGCCGGTTCTGAGGAAGTGGATAGATAAATTAAATGGGATATGATGATTTGTCATAATTAGAACAGAAAAAGCACCTCAGAAACGCGACGGTTGGTACCAACGTAAACACGCAAACCACGGCTGCCAACGCAGTGAAGCCAAGCACCGGCACGGCAACCAGCGGGACCACTGATCCTGTGCTCACCACACGCAGCATATCCCCCCAATGTTCGGAGCTCCGGTTTTTACCACGCAACTGGTGCCGCACTTGCGGCTTACGTAAAGATGGCAACCATTCATTTTCATTGCTGTTGCTGTTGTTTCCATTACTATTACTGCTACCTTTTCTCACTATCGACAGTGGAATAATCGTCCCGTTTCGCATTCCTCGGACTTCCAAAAATTTGTTTGAAACCAATTAGAACAGAAAATCTTTTTTCAAGACACTACTGATAATCCCTGGAAGTACATTGAATGACTTCCAAAAATAACGAATTTTGAAAAAATAAATATTATAAAATGTGCTTTTTTTTTGAGAAACGAAAAAAAGGCATTTAGTGAGATCCATCACCGTTACGATTGACGAAGTGGAACCTTTCAGCGCTCGTGGCAGCCATAACAGTGTCAAAAATGGCAAACTGTCCAGCAGTCAAAACACCAATCATGACGCAGCGAGGACCCAAACCGTTCAAACACAGTCTCTCCCAACAACGCCATTCCCTTCCATATCCAGTAATCGTGCGGTTTATCCGTTTCCGGTAATCCACGAAACACTTACGAGCGGCTTCTACAAACGTAAGCTGCCCGCAGAAATAATCCAGTTGATATCATTGTATCTCCCAAGATTCTGCAGCAACTGCCACAAATACTCAGCCGAACTGAAAATCTGTCCAGCATGTCAAAAAGAATCATGCGCCTCTTGCATGTCACCTTGCGCTGGCAGCAGGGGAAA
Organism: Physocladia obscura; assembly: GCA_027596945.1. Taxonomy (NCBI): domain Eukaryota; kingdom Fungi; phylum Chytridiomycota; class Chytridiomycetes; order Chytridiales; family Chytriomycetaceae; genus Physocladia; species Physocladia obscura. Next base: position 4,007 of record JADGJH010000255.1, read on the forward strand.
CAATCAATCGCTATCATGCAGCATGGCAATCTGTGATCATTGTCTAGATTCAGCGATTGCTTTCCACGCCGGCGCATGGATTTATCCAATCACCTCAAATGCTCCTGCGAAAAACGCACGCGCAATGTCGTTGGGCCTACCGTGCCGAGAATCTTGCGGAAACTGGACTTGCTATACCTGTGGAAACTTTGTATTTTTGTCCAACTCAAATCACCTTCGGCAGAATGCATTCTGCTGCAATGATCCCAACGAATACGACGCGTGTCTGAAGTGCAGTGATTTGTTTATAAAAACCGGAACAGGCGGTTGCGGGCATGGATATTGTGCATATCATGGGACAACTTTTTGTGAGCGTTGTTTAGACGCATCTGATTCGGGAAGTTGTGACGTGATGATAGCGATTTTGGATTTTATGGCAATGAGGATGATCGAGATTTAGAAGCTGCCGAATCTTTTTATGGCCTGGACATGACTATTCTGATTGAAATTTTAATAAGTTAAAACCTTCTTTTAATACAATAAACATATTCCATGATTTTAAGACATATTTTCAGAAAACTTTTTAAATTATTCTCACCACATGATTCAGCAGAAAAAAGTAACTTGAATTTTGGATTTGCATCCTCTCAGAAAAGAAGTAGTCTCAGCTTATCTTAAAATGTCCTCGGCAGTCAGTGAATGCTTTTATTGACTTTCAATGCGTCAAAACCAACTATTGCACAACCAAAGATGAAACATGTGTGCTCAACGCAGTCGCCGTGAAAAAAAAAGAGAAATCAAATGAAAAATCTGAATATTTTTTATAAAAAATCTAAAAAAGTCTTCTCTAAAACAAAGAAAACAAAGAAAACAAATCAAAAAAAGAAAAGGGGAATTGATCTTGGCTCTTTAATTTTTTAAAGGAGGAGAGCGACGGCAACAGCAGCAACGGCCGTAAGGGCGGCTGAGGAAGCGCCAGAATACAGATTCACTGGAACGGAGGTAGTGGTGGTTGAAGCGGCACCTACACCGTAAGTTACAGCAGATGAACTAACAGCGGGTGACGAAACCGCATATGTTGCCGCAGTGGTGGAAGAAGAACCAGAAGGCGATCCAGACGAAGCCGAAGAAGAAGCGGCCGAAGATGAAGTAGTGGAAGTGGTAGTTTTGGTTTTGGTTGTTGTGGTGGTTTGAACTTCGCCAGTAGAGGCTGGCTCGCCGGTTGTCGCAGGTTCGTCGGTTGTGGCCGGTTCGTCGGTTGTGGCCGACTCAGACTCACCGGTGGTAGAAGTGGTACTACTGCTAGTGGTAGTAGTTGTGGTGGTGGTAGTAGTAGTGGTGGTGGTGGTTGTGGTAGTAGTTGTGGTTGTACTGTCAGACGTAGTAGCAACAACAACAGCCGGGTTCGGTGTGGTAAAACCGCATGAACCACCATCATTGTAAATCGGGCCAGTGGCCGTCGAGTCAAAAAAGTCGCAAGTAAACGAAGTATCATTGAACTGGAAATGCGTACACGCTGACAACGCAAGACATTCGCCACCACAGAGCGAGCCGTCAGGGTGTGAAGTGCTGCTCAGCACTGTTCCAGCCCACCCACAATTGTTAGCCCACTGGAGAGTAGTGGCATCGTTGAATCCATAGTTTGGCGACGCTGGACTCAGGAAACCGCAGACTCCCGTTGCCGCGGAAACAACACCAGTTGTGCTGTAGTCTTTGAGCCAGCAAGTTCCGCCGTTCTCTTCAGTCCAGACAAAGAATTCACATCCGGCAAAAGCCTGGCAGGCAGAACCACAAAGAGCACCGGAAGTTTGAATGTTGGTAATATCACCGCCTGGGTAATCACAGTTGTAGCCCCAGTCTTGGCCGTCCGGGAATGTATATGCGGACTGTGCGGAGACAGCAGTGGAGGCAACAAGAATGGCAAAAGTGGCGGTTGTAAACATTTCTGTGGATGTTTTTTTTTTACCACCCGAAGATTCAATTTGCCTGACACCAAAAAAAATTTTCTTCGGAAAATCTTATCCAGATTTTCAGAACCAAATACCAATGCTTTCCGGTAATGGCGATGGATGCAAGATTCGATTAAAAAATTACTTGTTTTGTTGGTGCGTTACTTTGCATACTTTTTTTATACTTTTTTCGTTGCGATGCCCTTCTTACAAATGACGGGGTCATGTGGGCAGTTTTGAAATCACAAAAGAAATTGAAGTCTCTAATGATATTGTTGCACGGAATTTTAAAGGACTTGCATTTAAATAAGAATCAACTCTATTTAATCGGCAAAATCCGGTTGTTCGTTTTTCTTTTTTTTTAAAAAGTTTGAAATTGATTTTTGATAGCTTCATCTTGAGTGTCTTGGCACAAATTTATCCATTAAAGACCCAGAATCTTTCCTTGAATTAATTGAATCTAGAGTATGCTACTTCCAACATGGGTAGTCCTTGATTCAATGGCAAAAAACAATGAAATGCAGGGTTATGATACATTAAAGTTCCTTTTCTCTTCTTCTCCAAAGTTGCTCCTCCATTATTTCCGAATATCGCGCATATTGTTTATTCCATGAAAACAGATCGAAATCGATTTTATTTCTAATTTCTATCAAAATAAAGGCTTTCATGGCACAGGGAGGTAGCGAGAACAAAGGAGGAAAAAAAAAAAAAGAGGGGAATAGACGGGTGCAGGTTCAGAAGATCAGAACATAAGAGCAACAACCACAACAACCGTTGCAACACTTGAAACATCCGCGGCGGAAAGTAGGTTGGATCCATAAGTGCTAATGATTGCCGGAACATACGGCGTATTTCCAGCAGGGGCCACGGAAGTTGTTGTTGTCGCTGCGCCTCCGCACTTTTCAACGGTTGTAGACGCGAAAGTAGTTGCGCCAGCGGAAATTGTTGTAACGGAACTAGCAGAAGCGCCGCTGTCTGACGAAGCCGAAGCTGGAGAGGAATCGCTCGTCGAAGCCGGCGCAGCATCAGTAGTAGTTGTGGCAGTAATGGTGGTAGTAGTATCAGAAGTACTTGCAACAACAACAGCCGGGTTCGGTGTGGTAAAACCGCATGCACCACCAGCATTGTAAATCGGGCCAGTTGCAGTGGAATCAAAAAAGTCGCAAGTCAACGAAGTATCGTTGAACTGAAAATGCGTGCACGCTGACAACGCGAGACACTCGCCGCCGCACAATGTACCGTCTGGGTGCGACGTACTGCTCAGCACTGTTCCAGCCCACCCACAATCGTTAGCCCACTGGAGAGTAGTGGCATCGTTGAATCCATAGTTTGGCGACGCTGGACTCAGGAAACCGCAGACTCCCGTTGCCGCGGAAACAACACCAGTCGTACTGTAGTCCTTGAGCCAGCACGTTCCGCCGTTAACGTCAGTCCAGACAAAGTATTCACATCCGGCAAAAGCCTGGCAGGCGGGACCGCAGAGGGACGCTTCGGTTGCGAGGTTGGTAATATCACCGCCCGGGTAATCGCAATCGTAGCCCCAGTCTTGGCCGGTGGGGAACGTGTATGTCGTCTGCGTAGAGACGGTTGAGGCAACGAGAAGTGCAAGTGCTGTCAACATTTTTTGTTGTGGGAAAAAAAAAATTTAATTTTGTTTGGTGGTCAAATGATCCGGACAAGAAAAAAAAATTTTGATTGACAAGTTTTTCTTTTTAGTCGTGAAACGCTTGCTGGCGAAACATATTTCTTGTGTTTTAGGCATATTTATTTTCAAAAGCTTATGGTTTGATAATACAGTGCATCCACTAATCTTTACAAATCAGAAGCACCCTGAATCACATGTTTTAAAAATTTTGTTAACGGAATTTGATACGATGTTTTTAATTGAACGATGCTCCTCAATTCAAGAAAAACGACAATAATGTTTAAGTTATGCTATGTGATACGTACTCATGAAGTTGTTTGTAATTAGCTTTTTTATTTTTTAAAGGCTTTTGAATTCAGGGATATATATATTTTCCAAGTTTTCATATGTTCCCTTTTGCTTCTTCGTTAGCTTTAGAAGTCTTTAATAGGGACAACACTGTTTTGTTCACCCTAATTCAGGTGATGATTTTGTTACATATAACCCCAAATTTTTTTATATTGGCAAAACAATCACAAAATTCAAGGCCACGCCAAGTGAGAAGCCGGAAATAACAAGCTTCCCCATATGCGGCGGGGACGGCGAGCAAAGAGAACACGGTACCGAGCGCAACGGCAAAGTCGCCAAGCACGTCGCTTCATATAGACACCGACACGGTGCCTTTCGTGCCGCTGCAGCCGTGGCCACGAAGGTCGCGTCTTGTGCACTGGCTGTCATTTGCTTTGCACAACCAATGTGAATACTCGCCAATAACATGCAGATTCGCAATGTTATGTGAGTCATATATGATTGAGGTTAAACCAATAGCAAAAATTGTTTGATTTACAGCACCCATTCCAAACTGAAAATGCGACAATATTAAACACTCACAATTTGTTAAAATGGCATTGATAATTGACGTTGGCAAATTGCTATTTTCTTATCTGCTAGTCAAAACTTTTCATGTGTGAAGATAGAGCTGTGAATATAGGATGGGCCATATAATTTCCCTGAGTCTTCAGAATATAGAAAAGATAAATTTGAAGAATAATTAATTTTTTTTTTTAAAATTTTTTTTTTTAATTTAAATCTTTTTTAATTTCTTTTAATTTTTTTTTTTTTTTTTTTTTGACTGTAAAGTATGAAAAAACACTTTTTCATATATAGCGTCAAAATATGTTTGAGCTTTTGATCAGAAATAAAAGTGCCTGGAAAAATAAGGGAGAACGATAAAAGAAGCTCCACTAAATACAGTTATGGAGGACTGTATCATTTAAAAACTTATTTCAAAGTACTTCAATAGAGTACTCTTCATTCACAACGCTTTTGATAGTTTTTTCATGGAGCTATTAGTGATATTTCTGTCCAGTAATTCTTGATTTAAGATACCTAAGAATTATCAGAGCTGTGCAATAAAAAAAATTCAGAAATTTTAAACCAAAAAGTTTACAAAGCCATTTGCATTCAAGCGAGCAACACACATGAATACAGCCGAATAAGGCTCTGTTTTGGAAAGCACAATACCAAAAACATAACAAAAAAATTTTTAATTTGTTCCAATGTGGCAATCAGGGGAATCAAAAATTCATTTGAGTTCATTTTTTTGACCGCTTTTGTTAAATATCGGCCATTATTCAAGAACGGTTCAAAAACTTATCAACATTGAGCTTAATCAGAAATCTTGCTATAAATTGGATCAAATCCGCCAATAATTTTTGACTTTAATTTTTATTGTTTGAATAGCTTTCGACAGTTGATGAAACTAGTAGTAGTGGTGGTGTAGGTAATGCAGTGGGTATTGGTATTGGCGGTATAGAATGGGCAGATTTAAGTGCACTCATCAATACTGTCGAGAAATAACACATATTTATTGTAGAACTGCCGAGATGCTTTGTTGGGAGAAGTCTTGGTCCAACACATTTTGTACCTCATCTATTCTGATAATTCTGAATCAATTTCTCTCTCTGTTAATTAAGGCTGAAAAAGTAATTTATTTTTTCTTTGAAAACATTATTCAACGGTAGTATTTATGATATCTTTCACCTATAGTATTTTTCACATCTCTTTGCACTCAAACTAACCACCAAAAAAAATCAAGCAACCTACTTCTGCTGTTGCCGCAGTTTCTTTCCAGAATACTTTCCCATTTGTAAGAACCGATAATACTTTTGAAATTCACACAATGTATGCTCGGTATCCAAAACGCGTAGTTCCGGAATACCCGAATATGTCACTCCCGACGCTGCTTCCAATTGTGCGAGATTGGAGCCTTCTCTGCCGAAATACTTGTTTATTTTTGCCGTTAGGGCGACGGCTGCTTCTTCGGTAGGTGGGAGACCGAGAAGAAATAATCCTGCTTTTGAACCAGGTCCGTTTGCGCAGAATGCCGGGTCGTCAGGGATTGCACCGTACATTACAGCGTCGTTCTAGACAAAATTAGACGATTTTTGGTGCGTTAAAAAAAATATTTTTTTTACCGATTCCTGAAAAGCATGAAACCGTCCACAAAGCTCCAAATTCCTATGCGCAAATTCAAAAAATTCACGCTTTGTCACCGCCGGCACATGAACTGCAGTATTTGCCAAAATCAACCCTTCCATCGTCCACTCATTCTCATCAACAACTTGATCCAAAACAACAAGCTCACCATCACTACCGCCATCGTTGCTTTTAAAACAACCTCCAAAAATTCGGCAAGAATGTTCTTGGCTGACCTGCCAATTACTCCTTACAGCCTGCAGAACAGACTGATCACTCGCCGACGAGATGAACACTTTCGGCCGATACATGAACCCCACGCGTTTCCATTCTCGTAGTTTCCGTTCCACCTGCGCGAGACTCGTCACGTATCCAACGTCGCTGATTGCCGCAATGTTGGACAGGTATCGGTGGAACCAAACGTTAAAAAGATACGCACTGTCCGTGCGCGGGTTGATGGATACCGTGAATATGTTTGTAATGAGGTATTTTGAGGTGGCATCGTCTTCACGGCGGATGCAACAGAATCGATTGTCGTTGAAAATTGGGTCGCTTGTCCAAGGCGGGGGTGTATTTTTGGCGCGTTTTTGTTGGATTTTCCAGCGTTCTTTGATGTAGTAGATGAGTGTTTGGAATTCCGGTCTGACTGTGGTTGCTTCGAGGAGGTTTTCCAGGGATGGGAGAAGGTGGTTATTTTCGATACGAAAGTTTGCAACCGAGGATACGGATAATATTGAGCTCCCACTGCTGCTGTTACGAAAACTGATAGTGTTTTTACCGTGATAGTGTTTAGGTTTCTTCGATTTTTGGTTGCTTTCGGAAATGCTCTGATTGTGGCGGCGCCGGTGGTGTTTCTTTGATTTGGTTTTTTCCTGCTCATAATCACTAGTGCTAGAATCATCATATCCATCGTCGTCATCATCCCATACACTTAAGACTGCCTTGTTCATTTCGGCAGTTCTGGTCTGACTACCAACAACATCTTTGGTGACTTTTGGCGGCAAAATACATGCAAAAATATCATCATCGTCCTTGTCTTTGGCATTGGTCACCTCTTCCAAAGAATCAAAATTATCAGAGGCATAGGAAACAATTTTTTTGTTCTCAGTATTGTCGTCCAAGTAATCAACATCATCAGTCATGTCCAAAAAAATGACAAAATTTCCAGAATCAGACAATTCAGAGTTCGAATCAACAAAATCATGAGTCACGTGATTTGTTTTAAAAAATTTGTCAGTTGCTGTTGAAAACTCTGTTTTCACATTGATCTCTACTGCTGCTGCTGCTGCTGCTGCTGCAGTTTTTGTTTTTGTTGTTGCTGTCGTAATCGTTTTGCATACTTCCGATTCCGTATTAATTGTCTTTTCATTAATATCGTGGGAAGCATCTCCATCTATGGGAGGTGTACCGGCGATACTGTCTGAACGCTCCAGCGGTGGCGTGAGTTCAGTTTCAAGTTGCTGTTGTTTGAGTCTGGGAGTTGAACGGCGCAGTGGGTATCGTTTTGCTGCAGATTTCAAAGTTTCAGGAGAAGTCAGGTTTGAAATATTCCTGCGAGAACGAACAGGGAGATTTGGTGTTTTGATTTCGCCTTTTGTGACGTCTTGTTTGATATCTTGTTTGATGTCTTGGTTGGAAGGCAGTTCAACAGGATCACGAGTATTCAACGGCTCTTTTTTCGATTTCCGTAGAGGTCGTTGATTGCAGTTCTTGCATTTGCAGATGATGTTGGCTATTGCGTTTTGGTGTAACGATGTCTCGTAGAGATATACTAGATGTGGCAAGAATTCGTTTGGACTGCAATTTTATTATATTCAAAAAAAAAAAAAAAAAAA
>JADGJH010000255.1:11881-23480 GCA_027596945.1 Physocladia obscura
ACGATTTACTCAGTCCTTTTTAGTCCGGTTTTTTTACTCTCTGCCCTCGATGTGCGCGCATATTTTTCTTTTTTACTCCTCTTGTCTTTTTATTGCTATTATTTATTGAATAATTCTGCTCGTTTTTTTCTTTTCACGCACTTCGCTCGTTATACAAACCTTCTAAAGCGAGAACCAGATGGATGCCCAAACAAATATCTATCAAATAATCTTTGAGAGGCGCGCATCTGTGAAAACAAAACATATCCGTCGGGAATCACGTCCGTAATGGTATCGCCGTTTAATATAACCTTAGAAGCATTGGGAAGGGCCCTGAATGGAAGAGAATAGAAATTCGATGTTAACGGCAGCCACTGACAAAGGTAAATGCAGTCCGCAAAAAACTGATTGACTAAACTCGTTCAATAGTTGGGTCAGCTTCTCGACCCAGGCTGCAGGATCGAGTTCATTCCAGCCCTTTCCATTGGGATGCACAAACGGAACTGCGTCCGAACGAAGAAGAAACGGCGGAGCAGCAGAAATTGAATTTAGCAATAAAGCGGTATTAATGATTGGAATTGGGATCGGAATTGGGATTGGCGGAGACGACACGGCGGAAGTTAATTTAGTGATGGATTCTTCAAAAGAATACTCCAGCCAGAGTGGTGGATACGCGTCGTGCAAGTCGATAGCAGCAGACGTTCCAGTTGTTTCCGATGATTCGTTTGAATTCATTTTGGAACACAAAAAACAGTCGTATTTCCCTTTCTCCCTTTGCGATCTTTGCAAATAAAAACATTTATTCAATAATATCACAGCTTTCCGACACCGCGTTGGAAGTGAATGTTGCGCCACTGCGAGTTGGTGGTTGAGCGGGCCCAGATGCGCGTTTCGCTGATTTCGGACACGACGGGTTTTCCGTTGGCATCGAGGGCTTGCGTCAGACGCACGTACGCACAAAGTGCAGCCGTGCGATCGGCCGAGAGAAACCGCACGAAAGGCTGCACCAGGGTGGTTGTTTTCCTGCTTTTAACCGATTCTGGTGGTGAAGCTGGGTCTTGCGGAAAGTAAAACCGGTGAAAGTCAAGTCCGCCAACAAGATGCGAGCCAGCCTCAGGCTCAAAACACGTCAAGTCTTTGCAAGTAAATATCTCTGATTAACAACCCGCTTTTATACTAATAATAACTCACCCTCACTCACAAGTGCTGTGTACGTTGCCCAGTCTCCGGTGACGATTGCGTCAAGCAGCTTCTTGTTTGCTTCAAGTACTGCTATAAGTTCTGGTTCCATAGTGTCAATTTGGTTTTCTGTTCAGGCTTTTTTGTCACTCACTGATGGCGTCATTTTCAGATAACAGACTGTCCGAAAATTATGAAAAAGTGCACAATAAAAGTTGAAAAAAAGAAAATATCACTTTGAACGATCCCCTAGCAACGATCTTTTTTCAACAAGACCGTTATCATCCGCAAATCCAACAAACAAGGCATCGCTTTTTCCCCACACCGTCTTATTTCTTTTCCAAGATAATCCGCCAACATCACTGCTCTCCCATAACCCGTCAATCTTAGAATCGCGGCACAATTCTTCAGCAAGTTTTCTTCTTTCATCATTGTTACCGCCGCCGCGACCGCCATTTGTCTTTGTCGCTGAACTAACTGTCTGCGCAACGATATGCGAAACCACAGCTTTTGTTGAATTTAAGGTCGCGTTCAAAAGTGACTGTTGATTTTGTGGATATGCCACTGCAATTTTAACATTATTTCCCGTAGTGTTGCTACCACCACTCTTTTTCGTTGTCATTGACGATGCCGGCAAAACCCCATCTTCACCGCAGCTAGTGCTGTTGTTCCTGTTTCCAAATGTGTAAGAATCTTCTGAGTACGACGAGGAAGGCTTGTATCCATATGGTGTGGGTTGTCGCGGTAAATTTGAATTAGAAATAGCCACCATTGACGTGATTGCCTCAGAAACTCTGCCTGGTGAAATAATGTTTGCGAAGAGATTCGAAGCTTCAGGAATTATTGATCGAATTGAGTCAGCAATGATTGTTTGTGAAGATGCTGCTTTCGACGATGAAAACGAGGGTGATACGCGTTGCTTCGGGCTTATTGTTTTTTGCTTCTGTTGATTTTTTGGTGGTGGGCAAAAAAACGCGTCGAATATCATGGCGCCAACTTGATTTATCTTGTTTTGTGGCTGCGGCGGCTGTGGTAGTAGTGGCACTGTAGCTACACTACAATAACGTGATTGTTGAGCAAAATAGTCGGCTGATGAAGGGTCAAAGCAAGTGATTGACGGTGTTGCTGGGACTGCTTTTGATGCTCCTGATTTTGCTGAAACTACACGCGATAACGACGATTTTAACTCAACAGTTGCTTCCACTGTCGAGATGCTTTTCAATTCTTTTCTTTCTTCAGCCCCTGGAGCAAAGCCAAATGAATCCCAAAACGAATCGCCGTCGCAACTTACTTTTTTTCTGGTGCTCATTTTTCTTTCCTTTTTCTTGTCAATCCCAAATAAAAACATGCAGTGCACAGATTTTCAATTGCGGAAATTCAGAATATTAAATACTTCGTGATAAAAATGCCACCAATCCTTTTTTTTTTTTTTGAGTACCAAGCAAGACTTTTCAGTGCTTTACTGTAATACCTTCCGGACTGAAAAAAGCAATCAAAGCTTAGTAGAGAATTTAAGTGACATTTTAAATTTCGCAACACCCCTCGAAATATATTCAAAAATAATTTCCCAATGTCAAGTCACTGAAATTGTCATTCGTTTCATGATTTCAGAATTTCAAATCAAACGACAAAACGGAAAATGATCATTGAAGACAAAGTGGAACGGGCAATTTCGCTGTATCGCGAAGCAAGCGTTTGTGAACGCGAAGGTCGTCTGGGCGACGCATTGGCAAAGTTCAGACAAGCCACGCGCATCGGTAAAACACAACAATACTCGCCGATTTACATGAATATTTCTGTTTGACAAGTTCACAAAGAACCCGACATCGATCGCATCATTCGAAACAGGACACACTATGAACAACGGCAACAACGCCACCACCGCCTCGTAGAAACTGAGGGTGAGAAGATCGTTGAAAAGAAGAACAAAAGTGCTGTTTCCTCTGACGGAGAGGAAGATTTGCAAGCACAAAATTATTACACTTTCGGAACTGTTGAGCAAGACACACCGCTATTATTGAATGGAAACAGCCTTGCGAATGGAATGGCAGCGTTGTTACTTCCGGATGAAGAGTATAATCGAGTTCCAACAGACTCAAGGTTGAGTGTTTTCAAAAGTTATTTTATTCAACATTAAAACGCAACAAAGATTCAACCCAAAAAACCAAGCAATCCCGACCCCAATTTCAAAACTTCCCTCTGAAATCATTACCCACCTTATCCGGTGGTCTCTCGTCCTCGACTTTTCTTCGCTCCCCGAAATCGCGTCAACGTGCAAGTATTTTCACCACCAAACATTGACGCAAGCGCTCTGGCGATGGCTGTGTCGCAAACACTATACCGCAAACAATATTTTGAATACAAGTGTTGTCATGTTAAATGCGCAGCTGGCACAGAAGTATCGCAAGTGCTGGTTGACGCTGTGGATTGAGAAACCCAGGCCGAGTTTGGAGGGGTTGTTTATTTCGCGGGTGAATTATATTCGACAGGGAGTTGGTGAATCATATTCGAATCCATTTTTGGTTGTTACTTATTTTCGGTAAAAGCGAAATTTTAATACAATCAACTTGTAACTTTTTTTCTTTGTTTTGTTTATTTACAGGTACCTTCGTCTATTTGCAGACGGATCAATGCTACTCTGGACAACAAGCGTTGAGCCTTCGAAGGCGTTGAAAGATTTGAACGGGATTATGGAAATTCCAAACCACACATATTCACTGGAACTCGCGCTTGGCAGAAAGAAAAATCTTTCCAAAAAAGAGGCACGAGAGAAAGCAGCGTCAGTGGCTGCTTTGAAAGGTCTTTTGTTTGGGTCTTGGAGGTTGGAGGATGATGTATTGGTTATGAATTCTACAGGTTTTTTAAAACTAAATTTTTTTGTTTCTTTATTTAAAATATTTTTTTCTCTTTCTCTCTTTTTATTATGACTATTATTTCATTCTATTTTGTCTAATGTATCTTTTTTTTCAAGACGGCGAAAATCGATTTCATTATAAACTCTCATTTTCAAGCACCCGTCGAGGCAACCACAACAAATTAAACTGGATTGATTTCTATTACTACAATAAACATCAACCAGATTGCACCACACAAATCAAGAGCGAACAAAGGCCTTTTGTGTTTAGCAAAGTCAGGTCTTGGAAACGTGTTTCTTTTTAGAAAAAAAAATATAAATTTGTCGGTTATACTTGACCTGTGCCTTGCTAAATAAAAAATAAATATAAGATAAAATAGATACTGTTGCAATATTTAATACACTCAGCAGCTAATTAGTTAAAATAAAATTTTTATTTATCGACTGATATTAAAACTGTATTTTTTCTTCATTGAACCAATCCAAACTAGGCATAACAGTTGACTGTTGTTTCTGCTGTTTTTTTAGAAAAACTGAAACGACAGCAGGAATTTTGCGCAGACTGTTAGTTTGAATGCAAAACTGTCGAATGATAGCATAGATATTGCACATGCAAGTTCATAATATTTTGTTAGTGAGTCTAAATTGGGCAAATCGGTTTGAAGATAGTTCACATTAAACAGACCGTACTATGGCGGATGGACCGCGTACATTTATTACATCTTGATCAATTTAGTTAGCTTTGTGTGGGGTGTTGGAACTTCCAATTGACGCAACTTACATTTACAACTTAAATTTTTTAGTGGATGGCGTGTACTGGATATTGACGCCAATTTCCCCTGTGCAGGCGCAAAATCCGAAGGACGCTGAGTGGTGTGAAGTTAATGATGAGAACATGATTCTGCCAGGAAATAAGGTCCCTGAATGGGACATTATTGCGACTGGGTATGAAAGTGAGGTTAACACTAACACAGATGCGAAATCAAATTTTTAAACCAATTTGGTAATCTCAACTCTAGAATTCAACTCCCTCATGAATTTTTGAAGTAGAAACTAATGACATCTTTTTTATGTTTGATATTTGTTTTTATCTGAATTCAAAACATAGTTGGCTTATCAAAGCCAAGATTTTCACAAAATAAAAATACAGAAAAATGAGATTCTCATACATCCTAACTTCGATCATAACATGGATAGCGGTGTCATCGTGTGCCCACCCCGGACAAGTTCATGGCATTCAAAATAGGGAGATCCACGAGTTTGCACAAGTCTACCGTGAAGTCAATCGTCGTTCGTTAACTGATGCTTGCGACAACAATCTGGAGGCACGGGATTATGTAAATTCCGTTATTCAAAGACGCAAAGGAAAAATTGAGATGTTACGCAAAGAAGTTGCAGCCAGAAGTAAAGAGAGCCCTCTTCCCATTCTCAAAGAGGAAGTTTTTTGGTTCTTCTCACTGACAATTTTCAATGATTTACATTGCAGAACGTGATTCGGCGTCTGTTCTCGCAAAATCGCATAAATCCTCCAAGACTGGGGTGACGCAATCTTCTAATGCCACAGCAGTTTTTGGGACTTCAGTTGCGTGCATCCTGCAGCCTGAAGTCACTTATGGCCCTTATTACGTTTCCGGTGAATACATCAGACATGACATGAGAGAGTCACAACTTGGAGTGGATTTGTATGTTGATGTGCAGGTTATAGACACAAGTAGTTGTACAACTATTCCAGGAATTTACATTGAACTTTGGCATTGCAACTCCACGGGAGTTTATTCAGGAGTGGTTGCCAGTGGAAACGGTAATTCAGCAGATACTTCAAACTTGGTCAGTTTCTCTCTCTCTTTCTCTCTCTCTCTCTCTGTCTCTCTTCTTTTTCTTTTTTCTCTCACTATACGTATCTTATTCTACCTCCCTCATGCGGTATGTAATTTAACAGAACGCAACATTTCATCGTGGATTGTTTAAAACAAATTCGGATGGAATTGCTCAAGGTATCACAAAATTTCCTGGCCACTACACTGGTCGAGCCTCACATATTCACGTCATAGCACATATGAATGGAACGATTCTGGCAAATAACACTTACATATCAAATAATTACGCACATATTGGGCAAATATTTTTCGACCAGGATTTGATTTCGTCCGTCGAAGCCACCAGTCCATACAGCACAAACACACAACAACTCACTACAAACTCAAAAGACAATCTGCTTGCTGAAGAAACCGGAAACTCGTTTGATCCGATTGTTCAGTATGTCTGGTTGGGAGATTTTGTGTCCGATGGGATATTTGCTTGGATTAGTATTGGTGTCAACACGCAGTATAATCAAGCAGTTAGTCCTGCTGCGTACTTGACAGCGCATGGAGGAGTTGCGAATGCGAACGGTGGGTTTTTTGGACCAGGTGGTGGCGTGCCATCTGTTGCGGGAGCTGTTGTAAGTGTGCTAGTATTATTAGCGCTTGGAGGATTGGCATGGTACAAGGGTGCAGATATCAAAGATTTTGTAGCAAAGCGTTGGGATCAGTTGCCGTTCCAACGTTTGAAAGAATGAACAAGAGAAAGAAAAATACTAAGAATGAGCTTTTTTTTCAAATTTTCTTTCAATACCCCATAAAGTTGTATACTGCATTAAAAAATAAGGCAGTTTCAAAAACGACCGAAGTAGAAAGCAAAGTGGAAGCTGCTGGAATTGGCGATTTGGACTCGCCCGTCGTGATCGAAACGCCAACAATTGAAGGCGACCAGCTGCAGCTGAAATTATACTAATGAAACTTACGAAAAACTTTGTTTTCATTTTCATGGTTATCATGCCTGCAGACTTTCTGTGTTAAATATTGAAAAATTCGGGCAGTAGATTTGAAAAAAACCAAATATGCTGGTAAGATTAATTGTATAAGATTGAATGCAAACAATGCACAAAGAGTATATAATAATAGCAAATGTCAACTGTGTTTTACAATCAAAAATGATATAATTATTGCTGTTTTTAAGACTTTTCCTGCTATTTTCTTGGTACTTTAGATGCGCTTGCGACTTCAGACGGTTTCCTTTGCAAATTATTACTGGTTCTTAAAATCTTGGCAAATACAGTCACCATTTCGTAAAATGATTCTTGAAGGCCCGCCAATTCATAAACAAATGATCTACTTTTGATACCAGCATCTTTGCTCAAAGCTTCTTGGAATTTGAGTTGCTTGAGCATTATAATTTGAGTCGCCACGATGCCCAATTGACGCGAAATGATAATGGCAAAGAGAATACCAATAATTAATACTCCAACAATCACTCCTAGCATTATAAGTCCAGTTTTTCTGGAAGTTTTTGTCAGATCACTTTCAACAGCATCGACGTTAAGATATTCGATGAAAAGCATATTCCCAACAGTAGAATTGATAAGATATGCTTCGACTTTCCAAGTTGCTCCATTCAAATTTCTAACATATGATAAAGAGCCTTCTAATGAAAGACTATTTGAAATGGCAGACAGCTGTTGCGTCACAGATTTGTCTGTGCCATATGTGATGTTCAAAATTTTGCAAACATCTTGAAAGAAGGGGTCTTCAACTTGATTTACTGTCAAAACACTTGAAAAGTCTGACGCTATAACTTGAGCTGTAGATGAACTAGCTAATATGTATGCAGAGCTGATTTCTAGCACAGCAACGAAAATTGGATACGGAATCGTATTAATGACAGTGATAACGTTTTTTGAAATATCAGAAACAAGCCAATCCGCAGCAACTCCAATTTTCTCGCCAGTATCTTGATTCACCGCAAGACAAACCACTGTCTTTAGTACTAGACCAAAAATATTGTAAGTTGGAGAAAAAATTGATGAAAATGGTTGGCTGTAGTTGAGTTTGAATAGGGCAGTTTTGTTAACACCGGGTACTCCACCATCAACTTGGAAAGGAACTCCATCTGGGGTTGCAAGGTAACTTGTAACCCAACTTGCATTAGTTTGACGCCACTATATTTAAAATTCTTAGTATAAATTACTTCATTTTCAAAATTCAAATTACTTGGCGATATTGTCCATCAAGATTTAACCACCCATTCATAAACCCCTGAGGTACAGTGAAAAAAAAAGTATCCATCACGCTGTTATCGTAAGATTGAAGTAAATACAGCATACTTCTCATGGTGGAATTAAATTTTTCAACTGTTGCCACACTCCATTCTCCTGACTAATTTTGTTCAGAAAAACCACATATTTCCACATATATAAGGGATAACCGCAAAAAACTTTGCCTCCAGTAGAGTCACATCGCTGAGAGACTGTGCCAGCGTCAAAAAATTTTGTGAAATCTGATTGGCAATTAACGTTCCAATTTTCGCAACCAAGTCGTCGACATTACGTTTTGCAGATATAAAAGTAAGTTGCCTGATAAAAGAATGATAAGTTTTTTTTTCTTTCATTGGTGGAAATTATGAGCAAAATTCTTACCATCCCAAAACCCCAACACTGATTGTAGACATGGCTAAAATTAAATTGAGCAACAGACAGAATCTAGGACGCCCAGCTGAGAGCTTCCGAACAGTAGTTTCTGCTTTCACCGTGTTTGTTTGCGAACTTGTTTCTGATGGCTGGTTCATTTCTGACAATTTGACACAAATTGTCTGATTCTCACTGACAGCGTTCTTAACAGTTTTTGTTGAAGCACTCCCAAAAAATTTTAATTGTAATATTTTCTCTTTGAGGGATATCTGTGCAGACTCAGAGAGTGCTGCGATGATGAAATAGAAAAAATAGGAGATTAGGAGTTTGTGTGGCGGAAGGATTGTTGGACTGAATTTGGGCGGTGGTGGAGTTTATGCCTCTGAATGAAGCAGCTTCCATCACTCGAAACCATTCCTTATCTTGTACCACTGCACAATATCAAATAAGGTGCGCATTATTCATAGGAGTGTGTTCTATTTATTCAAAACTGTTTACTCATTACTTCTTATTCTTGCTTTGATATTCTGGCATGTATTCTTTTCATTTTTCATTCCCTCGTTTTTTATTTTTTTTATTTTTCCCCTGTTTTTTTTCTGTTCTCTTTTTAAGACCACAAGAAATGAGGAGAACGTAGTTAAATAAGAAATTCTTTACTTTTTATTATCATTATTATTATTTAATTTCTTCAAATACTGTCCTATCCTCAATTCTAAATAAACTTTGAATCCGAGCGAGAGCTTACGTCAAACCAGCAGAGCTTTGATAATCTAATCGCAAAAACCTCCGAGTCAATATTAATGATATTCTTCCTGAAATATCCTGCTCATATTTATTTTTGAAAAAGGCGTGAGTCTGGTGCCGTGGAAGATCGTTTACGAACAAATTCATCTAATTTTTGTCTATTGAATGACAATAAATTTCTCAAATTAAGTTAGCGACTTTACTGCGTTGTTTTTGTCTTTCCATGAGAACTTGGCTGTTATTATGCAAGAATTGCAATGAAAACCAGTAAACGTTCAAGCAGGCGAACTTCAGATGCTCCTTAATAAATATAAAAAAATTATTGTTGCAGTGAAGGTTATTTTGTCGTGATTTGAAGCATAAATAGAAAATTTATTTTGATAAAAAAACCAGAAAACTCCATCTTTAAAGTCTTTCATTCTGATAAGAACTTAATACGAACAAGTATAAAATCTCACATGTATTCTGTATGCGCTGTTATAGCAGAATGCGCAACAGATCCTTTTTTTTGTGAAGCACAAACAGCACATGCATGCTCCAATTCACAATCTTTTGTACACCGCCCCATGTTAAAATCCAAACAGACCCTGTTAGTGGAATATAATGAATTTCCAACCGTGTTTTTCACTCTAGGCATCATTTTAACCTGCCAATCAGAAATTTTCATGGGCAAAACCACTTGCTCTGATGAATTGGAAACATTGGGTTTAGAATATGGTCGCGCAAATGATCCTTTTTGAGCACGCGCAAATTCTCGCTTCTGATTTTGAACACCGTTACTTCCTTGATTCTGGCCATTATGCACTTGTATCTGACCACTATTCTTCCGGTGTGTATTACCACCGCTATTTTCATGCAGCTGAAAACTATTGCTGGATCCTGCTTGTCGTCCGATTCCTTCCACTAAACCAGTGGTATCAAATTCAAAATTATCAACAACGCTATGTACTGGTTCTTCTATCTTTGGTCGCTTTGTGGCAACATCAGCTAAAAATCGCCGCTTTTCCTTTTTCTGAAATAGTTTTCCAATTGAATTTGATGAACTTCCATTTTTTTCGAATCCAACAGCTTCTTCTTGTTTGAAATTGCTTTCATTTGCGACACTACTTGATATTGAAGAAGATATCTTTTTCACGTTGATATTTCTGTATTTTTCTTGTGCTGAAACAGCTACGATAGCAGGTATTTCTTGAGAGTAATTTTCTGCCAGTGCTGAATCAATATTTTTAACAAAATTGTTAGATTCTGTGTAAGGTGATACAACATTATTGCTTTCATCTAAAACTTCATCGGGAATCCCAATAGTCGGTGTTGGATCATAAATCCAGCTCAAATTGTCATCAATTTCATATGTCTGATTCTCACTACCACTTGAATATAGATTACTTTCGGTATTTTCCAATGTCGTGTTATCCTCCATAACGCTAAATTCTGCAGTTGGGTCATATTTCCATTCCATAACGCTTTTTGCTGCAATTTGACGAATTTCTTCTTGTTTTCGCTGTTTCTCCAATTCTTCTTCCAATTCTTTTTTTTTTTGTGCTTTGGATCTTTTTTCCTCTACCCAAACTTTCATATCTAATTGAATCAAATCTTTAACGGAATTTAATGGAGGAATAATTAAACATGGAAAATGCGGCATCAATTTCGGAATTCTCTCTGAGTTAATTGAAGTCCAACTTCTATTTGAAACAGCAACAATAGACGCCCCTGCTCCACCGAAGTCGGAGTACGCAGATGAATTGACATCAGACAGATTACTTCCCGCAAAAGGTATTACTCTTCTTTGAATCTTTCGCTTTGATGAATTTCTACTCTCGATTTTAATTAGACTTCCACCTGCAGACATCATTGATGCTTCGTTTGCCATTTCATCGACGCTATTTCCTTCGGATTGTTGAGCAAAATTTTGTAGCGATGGTGTTGGTTGAGATTTATAGGCGGTTTTTGATATAACGTAAGGATTTCCGAATGGATTGCGTTGCGCGTTTGCCGTGATTTCTTCGTCAGTTTCAAATGGATTTCGCAAAGGAGGTGCAGTTTTGCGGCTATTGTGATTCGTGGCCTCGTACGTTGGTAAAGAATGGCGAACGTCTGTTTTTAATTTTAATTTTATTGATGTAGCTCGTTGTTTTTCGCTTTCATGTCAACTCTCACCTTCATCGTCTTGATTTCTGATAAGTTTCTTGATTTTCATATCCTGGTTGTTGGATGCGATGAAAAGGGATTGGAGTCCAGCAAGTTCAGCAACAATATTCTCTCTCGGAACATCAAACGCGTTTTCGATCAAGTTACTCACTGTGGTAATTTGCGTGGCTTGAACATTCGCTCGTCGGATTACTTCAGTCTTTGCCTGTGGATGTAAACAATTTAGGTCTTTTTTTTTTTTTTTTTTTTTT
>JADGJH010000256.1:0-23444 GCA_027596945.1 Physocladia obscura
AAAGATAAAGAAAATTTTAAACTTGACAAGTCTCCTTGCCTTGTTGAACTGGTTTTAATAAATCAAAACCTTGCTTTTTATTTTGTGTTTCTGATTGGAGGAAACAACTGTGGCGTATCAGCTGCAACGCCACAATGGCCGCTTTTCACAGGCGCCGACGCGCTGGTTTCATTGCTGGCCGAGTACGCGGCGCTGCGGTCTGATTCGGCCGATGCGCTTTACTGCTCATGAATTGCGAGCGTTTGTGTTCAACAACAACCACAACCAACTGGCTTTCGAACAATTACCCAACACACATCGAAACAGCAACTTGACGCATTCGGACATTGACAGCGCAACCAGAACACGTGCAGAATACATCCAGGTCAACTTGAATAAACTCCTGGAATACGAAACGCCTCTCATCTCAACACAAACGGTGATATTAATACTCCAGGCTTGCTATCTGTCAACAATTCAAAATTGGACTAGATTGATATAAAAAAGAATGATTGGTATGTATTCAATGTTCGGATGTCACGTCAAAGTCTGTTGGAAACAACAGAGAGATATTTCAAACAACGAAATCCTCAGAAGAAAGCTTTCAAACACAGCAGCAGCCACTTGAAACCAACAAAATCTAGCTGAAATGTCAAGCAGCAGTGGTTCAGTCATGACAGCAAAGAATAGGCTTTTCATTTCAAACCTGCAAGTGACATACAAGTTTTGAACAAAAAGCAGTGCAAATCTCAAAGACCAAACCACAGGCAAGTCGAATGCTACGCTTATTCAAAACACTGGCTCTTCAAGGTGCTAAAAAACAGAAAAAGCAGAAACTTCAAAAGTTGACAACAATAGTGCTCCTGATTCTGAAACCACACAGCGAAAAAAACCAAAAAACTCAGGTAAAAGCAAAACATCTACCAGTAGTTCTTCAATAACTACAATAGATACTATCATGAATTTGAAGCATGGCATAGAAAAACAAAGTGAATGAGAACTGGAATTTAAGGTATGGAAACTCATATTCAAGAAAGAATAGTTTTTATTAGAGAAGCAAGAATGGGAGTTACAGGTGGAGAACAATAGGAAGCAGCGTGATATATTGGCAATGCTGGTTTTAAAACTTAAATAAAGTGTATTTTGATCTCTTCATCAAACTTTAAGAACTCTAAGGCACTTATTAGAAAATTCATTTATCAATTTATTTTTCTTTATTTATTAATTTGGTAGTGTCATACTGTACAAATATTCATGTACTATGGGCAGGTCAAAATTAAAATCAGTTATTCATTTCTTCTTTGTGTACATTTGTGAATATTTGTCAATAAGGCAGCAACAGCAGAGTACATTCCTATTAACTGCAATAGAAGCTTTTGACTTGTAGTCAGGAAATTTCCTTAACTTCAGAATCAACCCAAATTTCCATTCAACTGCTATAAATTAGATTGCTAATCTAATTTTCTCCAAGTATTTTCTAGAAATTTCTCAAGTCTTCTATTACATTCAAGAACCCAAAAACAATTTAAGCGATTTTCAATTACTTTCCAACCTTTTTTCGTTTAAAGCATCTTTTATTCTTTTTCTTTCATTTTCTTTCTACTTCAAAAACTACTTAAACCCAATTCTGTTCTTTACTTTATTATGTCCTATTAAACAAAACAAAGTCTTTATTAATTGACTCAAGCTGCTACAACCACCAGCAAAACTTCTACTTTTCTACTACTTACTGGAAACTTATGCCTGCTCCCCAGCTATTATTTTGTCAAATTATTATAATTTTCAGGTCTTACAATTCCTCAAACTGTTCTGTCAATAAAGCCAGTGCATGTATGAAGTGATATTCCAGCTTCAAAGATTGCATTCACACAATTTTTCATCCATACCTTATTCAAATGCACAGAATCCCAGACTAACAGATACTTATATGTGCCCCAGAATATCATTGAATATTGATGACAGTGTGCATTTTCCAAATTAGAAACTTCTTTGGACATTCCTCCGCTGTTTTTATTGGAATGGTGCAAGCCATGAAATGGTGAATATGTGCTGGAAGACTATTCTCTCAAGTTCTTTGAACTTGACTGCTATGCTGCCACAAATTTACCATAATATGTTCAAAAAAGGGTTGAGAACATAGAGATCAAGATACTCTATCTCGCTCTCGATAATAATTTTCAAAAATTTCGGCGCTTTAAGTGAGCGATGTTAGATTGGGAATGTTGATTGGATACACAAAGCCATCGGAGTTTCAAGATAGGATTATCGTCAGCTTATTCAAAACTGCTATTCTAAATGAGCCGAACATAAATCATTTATTGAAACTTGTACAGTTTATTGCCAAGTAAAAAGTGAACAAATTTTTTTGGCCTCTGAATAAAGGAGGTTTAACACTTTTTTTATTTTAAATTTTTTTATTTTTTTAAACTAATTGTCAAGCTCGCCAAATGCCGTTAAATTCAACTGACGCAAAAGTTTATTGGCAAGCAGAGATTTCGATCAGTTTCTTGTCTGTGAGCATATCTTTGATTGCTTCAATCAGTCTGATTTGCTCGCTTTGCGTCGTCAAAAGATCAAGGAAGAAAACTCCAATAGTGAGCATTATATTGCTTATTGGAAACATTTCGATAGGGATATTCATCATCGTCATGACGATCGCGCGTTTTTATAATCTTTATTTCACTCAGATGATGATAACTGGTTCCTTCGTATATTGCATAACTCAGTATTGTTGTAAGTTAACATGAAACTCTTTTTAAAATTGATTTAAAAAAAACTATGTGATTTAAAAAAACCTATGCGCAGACGTATATTATTCATGGGCAAGAGGTGGAGACGTCGTACGGCGTGTATCTAAATCAGCATACAATTTTTTTTACTATGCTGCGAACTTTATGGCACCAATTATATTTCTCCTTCAATTAATTGTCAATGGAGCTCACGAATTTTATCCATCTGAAACACTTAATCTTATTTGCAATATTGTCAATGTGGCAACTTCAATATTTATGTTTGTCTTTGACTTCATACTGGTCTGCTTCTTTATAAAATATCTTAGCAGTGATAATTTCGATGGAGAAAATCTATGCAGAGAGTTTATTTTAATTGCACGTTATGGAATATGCGCATGCTCAACAATGATTTTCGGAATTCCAATTTTCTGTGTCTCAATTTCTGTTTCAAATAAAAATGCAGCAGCCTTGCTTACTTCAATATCTTACGTTTTTCTGAGTTTGATGTTGGCCATCTTAGTGATGATGAAGTTGCATGTATCTAATATTATGATGGCCAACAAAAAACGACGTGAAAAATCTACAACACTAGTGGCAGAAAATGCAAACGTTGCCTATTTTGTTATACCAAAATGCACATAGTAACACGGAATACAATTGTGCTACTATGTTCAGTTAGAAAAATTAGCAATCTAGCCAAATTAAATAAAATAAAATAAAACTGGTCTATGAAATAAAATAATTGAAAACACGAAAAAGGTTATTTGATTGAACAAATTCACCACTTTGTTAAATCAATTATAACCATAACCTGGGGGGTTTTTGAATCCTGTATCTTCAATCTAAATATGTTTCAGGATATAATCAAAAACTCTCAAAGTACTGTGTTGTCAAGAATGGTAAATACACATAAGGAAGACCTCCAAAAGTGACTGCAAAGGACTTACTTCTACAATTCTATTACAAAAGCATGGGGTGCAAGACTTTATGTGAGTGCCCTCTGTTGAATCCTTTGCCTGTGGATTCACTTTGAACAGTTTCTTGAGCACAATAATTTAATTTAGTTACGAACTTATTGTTTATTTTTCTAAGAATAGAACTTTCAAATAAAATGCTCAAATTTGTACCTCATTTAAACCATTCCCAATAATACTAAATTTCTTATTGTTTGAATTTATTATTTTTGAAGCGCTGCCGCGTTTGAAGGTATTATCTGACAGGTTGTTGTCGCGTGGTTTATAAGTTGAAACGTTGCAACCTGCATGGTGTAATACTGAGCAATGCAGCACTGAATTTTCTGGATATTCTGGAAACCTTTCTTTTGGGAATTCGAAGCCAACTTATTGGTGAAAGATTATTTGTTTCTTTACAAGCTTTCCAAATTTCAACTGTAATTACTTTCAATTAAATTTTTCGTTGTTATCCAACTGCAAAGCACAAAACCATATAAAAATTTGCTCAGAGAAGGAAGAATAATTAACCTGGCAAACTCAGAACTCCAAAAATTATTAAAGTACCAGACTAGCCAAAATTTTTTCACAAATATTCTTGTAATCTGATGAAGCCCCGCTAAGCCGCTTAAACCGTAACCCAAACAAACTCTTGAGCCGCGGTAGTTTGCAAACTTCCATCTCAAACTTAACTGGCTCTCCACCAGCACCTTTACTCCAAACTCCTTCCAGAAGATATCTCGTGATAACCGTATGTGAAACTTCATACTTTACGCACGCAACAATAATCTCAGCAACAATATCATCCGGATTTTTCGAGCTTGTCGTGTTGGAGTTGAATGTAAATCGAAGACTCCGCGGTCTATTTGCGTCTTCTCCACGCGGAATGCCAGCCTGAGAGGCAGTAAGTTCGGTCGCGGTCATACTGTCAGTTTGATTATTTCCTGCTGGTCCTGTGTCTTTTTCTCCATGCTGGTGATGTTGCGGGGGTGGAACGAGTACTGATTTTTCTGACGGGTTAGGAACAAGTTCACTACGTCTGCGCATCGTAATTCCGACATTTCGAATCATTCCGACAATACTTTCACCGCGCTTTCGGCCCCCGCTGCCACTTGCATTTGCCGAGCCTTCGTCAACGGAACTCAGCTGTCCGCCTCCACTGGATACTGCCGCCGCAGCTGCAGCAGCACTGCCAGTAGGAATAGCCGAATTTGCGCGGATGCGAGAAGCTGGCGCCGATACATGAAGGGATGGATTGGTCGTATTGTCATTGGAGTCGCGTGTATTGTTGAGACGCGATATTGCAGGTGCAACATGATGCCCGACAGCAAGATTTGCAGTTGGAACACCTGCCACGCCGATTGACGACTCTTCGACAACCGATGGGATGCCAGAAGCCGCGGCTGGTATTTGCGCATCGTCGAATCGTTTATGTGCGTCTGATTCGCTTCCGACTGTGATACGCCGTTTAGCGGCTTCGTTGCTTTTTGCGGCTGTGAGTTTGGGCCGTAGATTGGATTGAGGGAGTGGTGTTACGTTGTCTGACACAAAATCTTCGTCGATTTTGTTTGCATGTGCTGAAGCAGCTGCGTTTGCCTTGGCGGCAGTAATGGTGGCAGCGGTTTCTCCAAATTGCTTGCTCAATGATGGAATTGCGGCCATAGCTGAATGTGCTGTTGGCTCATTGGGGCTTGCAAGAGGCGGCGAAACTGTAGGTACATTTGCAGTGTTTATTCCTGGCATTGCCGGTTGCTCTGTATTGCGTCTGCTCCGGCTAAACTTTTCAAAGTATAATAGGTAGTAAATTGCTGCAGTGTCGTCGTATTTGTTTTCGCGCAACGATTTAAGTACAGTTTCGCGATCAATGTTGTGTTTTGTTTCGAGTAATTTAATGACACTTTCATCTTCATCAACAGTTGCACTGAGATCAGAAGCTATTGGGCTGTCATTGTTATAGCCTTCGTTTATCCACGAGTCATCAATAAGAAGATCCAAAGAGTTGCGTTTATATGGATCTCTGACAAGAAACTTACGCAGAAGTTTTTCACACTCTGTACAGTCGTCAAAAATAAAAGATAAATTATTATCAATAAATTTTAATTTTTAAAGTATACTTACGATCAGATAAATAGAATGGAATTCGATATTTTCCACGGCATACTGATTCACGCATTTCTTGTAGGTTTTTACCATCAAACGGCAGGCAGCCAGTCGTCAAAACATACAAGATCACACCCAAAGACCAGATATCGACTTCTGGTCCAACGTATCTTCTACCTTGGAACAGCTCTGGTGCTGCATATCTGAATTTTTTTCATTGAAAAAAAAAAAAAAAAAATTGAAGAACTGACGGCGGAGATCCACAAAAGGTTTCCAACTTTCCATCTGGATCAAAATAGTTGCTGAAACCAAAGTCAGCGATTTTTATGTCCAAATTTGAATCTAGCAGCAAGTTTTCGGCCTGAGAAGAGGAATGGATAATTTTTGTCAGTTTCCATACACTTATTTTTATTTATGTTTTATGTTTCACTAACCTTTAAATCTCGATGAATTACTCTTTTTTTGTGGCAATAGCTCACCGCACTCAAAATCTGTCTGAACTTTACTCGAGCATCTTTCTCTTTCATTTTTCCATGCACAACAAGATAATCATACAGCTCGCCTCCTGACGCATATTCCATGACCAAAAAAACCGTATATTTCGTCTCAATAACTTCGTATAGCTTTACAATGTGGGGATGATTGAGCATCTTCATTATGCGCACTTCGCGGTACAGCTTTCCCAACTTTTTTTCGTCCAATGTTGTTTTGTCAATTACTTTGATTGCGACCTGGATAATTTAAAGCAGATGAATAATTAGAGCTTATTGAAATTTTTTAGTCTCGTTTTTAATGAAATAAATCCTTCTTTAGAAAGACTGATACTAAATGAAACTAAAAATACAGTAGGAACTTGAAATAAACAAGTAAATCACCTCGACACCTGTTAGTTTATGCTTGGACAGTTTTACTTTTGCAAAATTGCCTTCTCCCACAGTTTTTTGGAATATGTAATTTCCTATTCCAGGAAGCTGAAAATCTGGATTCAATGTGTCATCTTTATCGCGTCTTTTGCTACTCAACGGCGTTATTTCCTTTTCCGATTTCGGTGTTGTCATTTGTACGGTTAAGAAATGTAGTCCGGTTAATTGAAAAGCAAATATCTAGATTCCACTTAGTGGAAGTTTGAATATTGTGCGATGGAGCTCTTGCGTTAGAACAATGGCAAAATATGAAACAACAATTTTTTTTCTTTTTTTTTTTTTGTTGAAATGTGTTTCTAGCACCAAATTTCCACGAAAAAAAATGTGGTTGCAAATCCAGTTGCAAAGTACCGATCACAGTCAATCTGGTGCCAGCGCTGCACCAGATGGAATCCATACTAATAATTTGATTACTGCAACTAATATGGCACCAATCCATGCAATTTTGATGCAACAGGTGAAGACATATTGCCTGTATATGCACTATTTCCTTGGCATTTCAAAAGTACAGCTGCAGAGGCTCTTTGTCAAACTATATAGGACTATTTCAAACTGGATTCAACAGTATGAAACTGATCAGTCTCTCACCCACAAGGAAAAGGCTGTTGTGTGCAAAAAATTTGGATCAGATAAGTGTAAATGGATTATAGATCTATATTCAAAAGAGCCAGTTCTATTTCTCAAAGAAACAAACCAGTGGTTCAGGAATCAGTTTCACCTGACAATCAGCAATTTTGATTATATTACATTCTGCAAACATGATCTGGAAAGTCTCGGAGCACTAGGCCATTCAAATTTCATCAAAAAACATCATTCAATTTGCTCTGGAACTCTGCAGTTTCAATTGGTTGCTGGGTAATTTTGTTTTTTTTGGATGAGGTTTTGGTCAATAACAGAGATATGCTCTGCTCTGCAAGAGAGTCTCTGGGACTCATGGACAAGCTCTAGTTTATTGTGGCAAATAAATTCAAAAACCAAGAATATCTCTACTCTGTTTTATTGGGCTGAACGGCCATCTTGATGTGTTTTCAACAGAAGGAACATTCACAGGAGCAAAATTCGCTGAATTCTGCATGTGTTTGCAAAGTCAGCTAAGATCTTTCAGTTTCCAGGTCCACACTCACTTTAGATATTAGAGGGAGCACAGATCCATTGTGATGCTAACATTGTACAGTTTGTGACTTATGGGAATTGTTGTGATATTTCTTCCACCCTATTGCCCATTTTTCAATCCAATAAAGCTTGTTTTTAGGGCTATGAAAGCAAAATTGCAATCTGTACATGTTGAGAGCTCTATTTCTGATCAAGCATGGTGGTCCACAATTTTTGGAATATGGTATCCACACACCTTCAGAAACCTATTCAGTTGTTTCAGTCATTTAATTACATTAATGGTGTAACTGGAGCTGATCTTGGTCTTTAAGGTGGAAATATGCTAAATTTTTAAAAAAGGGCTCATTTTTTTATTCTCAAAATATTGCTTAAGCTTAAACAAGAGAGTGGACAGAAAAAGCAAGATGACTTGCAAGATATTGATATTCAGGTTTTCTTTTTTAAAATTTTTCGCAAAGTATTGAAATAGACATTGTTTTAGCTTAAGCAAGAGAATAAGCAGAAAGAACAAGAGAAAGAGCTAGATATTAAGATTTAGGTTTTTTTATTGTATGTATCACTTTTTCTGATATCAAAGTATGAAATATATTCAAAAGACAACAGACTCCTTCAAAGGCACAAATACTTTTTTTTAAAATGCCTGACACTTTATCAGGACGTGATTGGCAGAAATCCATCAAATGGGGATACCCAAGACAAGGGCAATTTGAATGACTCTAACTTTCCACCAGTCAAAAAAGATGTGGTTTTTGTCAGTTATTGTTGGCTAAATTCTGTTATTGCAAGTGGATTGAATTGTTGAATCCTGTGAACACAGATTCACTTGAACTAGTGATATTGGCACAGTAAAGTATAATTTAGTTTTAGAATCTTATTATTTATTTCCAAGAATAGAACAACAATTTAAATGCCAAATTCCATGTCTCAAAATAAACCTTCTGTACCTCATTTCTAATGCCTCAATATTAATTAAAAACCAATTTCTTAGCAAACAAAATTGTTCAAATGTAAAAGACAAAGTTAGAACATTTAATCCCTATTTTTGAATTTTGCCGTGAATAAAATATACATTATTTTCTTTCACAATTATCTAATAAATAATATTTCTATTAAATATTATTTAACATTTATTCAGCTTATATAACACATTTTATTCTTAAATCTAACATGAATGCAAAAGGAGTGTATGTTTTTATGTTTTTAATCTTAGTGAAAATTAACTTTTTTTGTGTATAGTTTCAATCCATGATTCTTAGCCAATCAAATCAAAAGCATGGGGCAGGATGTGTGGATTGATGTTAATTATATTTCAGGGGCTCATTAATATATGAAGAAATAAGTGCTGTCTTGAAAAATCAAGGTTTTTTGTTGTTTTTTTTCTTTTAAAAATAATTTTAGGTTTAATTTTATATGTATAGCCAAAGTTGCAATAATATATATCTTTGATGAATCTGCCAAATTAATTAACTGTATGCATGAATTGGCATTCATAAGTATGCTACAAATTCCAAGTGTTCCTGCAGTAGTGGGTGCACCCAGACAGGAAGCCACACAGCCACGCAATTGGGAGACACCTGCTGCTTAGTTTTAGTTGGGTTCAGCTCTGTAAGTTTCCCTTTTTTCTTTTTTTTTGTTGTTTAATTAAACTGATTATTGACAAAGTTGGATTGATCTCACAAGCAATACAAAATACCATGTGGACAGGACATGGTTGGGCAACTAGGGCAATGGGTGATGTGGTGACTCTAAATGCAGGCATTGATGGAATAGAGGAGGGTTCTTGTTGCTGGTGGTGCCAGAGCAAGGACTTGGTATCTTAATTGGAAAAAAGAGAAAACATTGTGTGTATACACTCTCAAATTTTGCGCTACAAGCTCAGAAATGATTGTTTATACTACGTTTACAAGACTCATGCAAGACTTTTTGTACCAAAACCACTGAGACATTCAATTATTCACAACAGCTGGGAACACACTGCTAAAAAAATTACATGTTAATTTCACTAGCCCTGATGTCCAAGCTTTTGCTCAAACATGTGACTTCTGCCAACAACACAAGATTACAAAAAGATTGCCTTATGGATTACTCCAACCTCATGAAGTACCACCTTACAAATGGTATACAATTTCTGTTGACTTCATGACTCACCTACCAGTAACTACAACTGGACATGACACAATGATGGCTGTTATTGATTCTGGAATTAAAAAACATGTATCTTTGCTCTCAAAGGAACTGCCACCACTCATGACATTGCTTACATCTTTGAAGCCAAAATCTTCAAGCACCATGGAATTCCGAAGCATATGATCTCTGATTGCAACCCCAAATTCATGTCAAAATTTTGAATAGAACTCTGCTCTCTCAAGATCAAACAAACTGCTTCTACAAATTATCATGAAGAAAAGAATGATTAGATTCTTGAACTTCCTGCCAATTTGCACATTCACCCTGTTTTCCATCCAGAAAAACTCAAGATGTACTACTAGGATTCTATCAAGCCTCATCCATTGGCAAATCAACCAATTCAAGTTCAAACAATTGAGAAAATCCTTGCTGCAAGACAAATTGGAGGAAAACACTTTGCAATCCTTTAAATTTGTTTGCATAAACATTTCTGCCATTTCTGGCATTTTGCTGAATAAACAACATAGGCAGAAGTGAGTTTTCCCATCAATTCAAGAAGCTTCAATATTGTCATTCTATCACAAAATCTCAAGTTGTTAGCAACTTGTGTAAAAATTGACTGCAATTCTTGTGGAATTGTTGATGGAAGGCTTGAATTGTTGAGCATTTTAACTGCAACTTCAAAAAGCAATGAGAAATTACTCATTTTCAATCTTGTTGAATGAGAATGCTAGTTTCTGAGTCTAGAAGCAGAAGTTTGACTGTGGGTGGATATTGGTCTTTTTTTGGCAATCTGCAGAGACATAATTGTAGTTATTGAGTCATTGGAGGACTTACAAAACTGGGACAAATGAAAAAGACAAAATGTCTTTGTCCCAGCGTAACAGGCATTTTGTTCTGGGATATTTTTGTGAAGATGAAAAAATGGTCTTGACAAAAACAAATTTTTAGCCTAAAAAAGACAAAACAGAAAAATAAACAAACAGCCAACTCAAAGCACCAAAAAAGCACCCAAAATGCCAGCAGCAGCAACAGCAATTAAACTGCGTGGGAATAATTGGCAGCCACACAAAATCAAAAATTTACTGGATATTATTGAAGACGTCCTTCTGTCTGGGTCAAATGAATGGGATGTTGTCACAATGTGGTATACAACACTGGGTTACAATCAAGATGCAGAATCAACAGGCTGGGCTGAATTGTTTAAGGAATAAGGTTGGGCAAAATGCAGGCAGATGGGGATGTTGCCAAGACACCCCAAATGCCAATTTTATTGGGAAACACGAAAATAAAATCAAACAAAAACAGGCACAAAGTTTGCATAGTTGGAACAGGGCAGGGAGAATGACAGCACTAGATGTGGGTCATTAAAGAGAAAAAGATAAAACAAAAATTTATTTTTGACAAGTCTCCTTGCCTTGTTGAACAGGTTTTAATAAATCAAAACCTTGCACTGTTAAAAGCAAGTACAAGAAGCTATGAAATATCAAGAAGAAAACTGGAGATCCTATCTGCCCACAAGTTGTTTGCACAAAACAAATTACTCATCAAATTGATGAAAAAAACAACACTATTGTGCTGGACAACAATAATATGGTCCAAATGCAATTAATAACAACAGTGGTATTCAGCAGGACCTAGTGTTGGATGATTTGCTGAACTTGACGCAGCAAGACCTTGACAACAAAATTGACAAAGTGCAATCAAATAATGAAGCTGATCCTGACAGTGGCAACAACATACCTGTTAGATTTAAGAATAAAATGTGTTATATAAGCTGAATAAATGTTAAATAATATTTAATAGAATTGGGAATAGAAATTTATTTATTAGATAACATTATTTTCATTCACAGCAAAATTCAAGAATGGGGATTAAATGTTCTAACTTTGTCTCTTTATATTTAAAAATTTTTCTTTTGCCAAGAAATTGGTTTTTAATTAATATTGAGGCATTAGAAATGAGGCATAAAAAAAGTTTAATTTGAGGCACAGAATTGGGTATTTAAAATGTTGTTCTATTCTTGGAAATAAATAATAAGATTCTAAAACTAAATTAAACTTTACTGTACCAAATCCACTAATTCAAGTGAATCTGCCTCTACAGGATTCAACAATTCAATCCACTTGCAATAACAGAATTTAGGCAACAATAACTGACAAAAACCACATTGTTTTTGACTGGTAGAAATTGTCCTTGTCTTGGGTATCCCCATTTGAACAACCTGAATTATGTGAGCTCCCAAAAATCATTTTTCTTTCTGTCTTTACCACTCAAACAATATTTCTAGTTCTACTCCTATTGTAACAAGCAGAGTTGGTCTCACAATAAAGGAACTTCAATCCATTGCCACTGCAAATTGCATTCCATACCTGATCCAATGAGTGCATCAGAATTATCTTCATCAATTTTGAGTACAACAGCAAAAAATAGGAAGGCTATTGACAATTTAATTTATCATAAGTTCATTATTTTATTATTACTGTAGCATGTGCATATTATTGCTGTTATTTTCTTAGAATACAGGATGATTCAAAAAATTTGACGCAATTACTGGGCATTTTCTTGTCCAAAATGAAAAGAATGCAAAAGATGAAAGGGAAAGAAGACAGGAAGAATGGGAAGAACAAGAAGCACAGCAAAGGATGGAGATGGAAAGATTCAAGATGGAAGTGGAAGAGTGCAGGGAAGAGCACAAAATTGAGATGATGCGATTGGAGCTATTGTTAAAAAAAGTCAACAGTGGTAGTGAGAAAGATTGAATTTTTTGTTTATTAATTTTTTTCTGAATTATTTTGTCTGTTCAAATTAAAATATTATTATTGACGCTTTTTTTTATCATGTATACTATTATTGAAATTATTAGAATTATTTAAAAAAATTACAACAAATATTTGCTGGAGCTTGATTCAAATCTTTGTCTTTGAGAGGCATCACAATCTTGTTGAACATTTTGTCATTGACTGGAAAGGCTGAACCAACACACACTCTTTACTTTTTCAGAGTGAATTCTTTGTCTAGTAGCTTTTCACAAAAGGCACAGCTTGTTTTGCCATCATTTCAAGAGCCGGGACAGCTGTGTTTCATCTGTATAATTGTTCCTGTTTGGTTATGTGTGAATAAAATAGAATATGTTATCAACTTACCATCAACACCAAAACAAAGCACTTCAATAACATACACACAATGCAGCCAGCCATTATACATAGCATTTTAAAGATAGCTCTTGCACTCAGTAGTTTTTTCCATCAATGAAACCAAACTTATTTTTGACAAAGGGCTCTTGTAATTTGACTTGTTCACCCCATAGAACTTGTTACTGGTAAGTTGGACATGCAATTTGAGTGTTTTTGATATTCCTGAGTGACAGTAGAAGTGCCAATTCTGTGTTTGATAATACATGAGACAAAGTTGCAGGGGATACCAAACATCTCACAAAATGTCTTGTTTCCATGGTTCCACAGTAATAATGTAGCAGCAATCCAAGCACTTTGATCTTTGATATTACTTTTGGTGGTTGTCTGTTTCAGCACCTGCCACTCTTGATGATATAGTACTTTGAGAATCTGTCAAGTAGTTTCAGAAAAGTGTGCATATTGATTGGATATTGGTATTTGTGTCCTCATCTCTTCTTTATGATATTTAATCTTTATTATTTCCCTTACCTCATCTTTACTTATCTATTTCTTATATTTGATCTCATATCTTATTTTTTCTCTTTTTACCTTCTATGATGGACTTTGGGCTGTTGGGAAGTCCTGGCTTTATACTTTTCAGGATCTGTTATCAGGGAGATCTCCTATCTCTACTGACCTGGTATCAATTACAACATCACACTCCAAGGCTGTTTGAGACGTTGCCAAAACACATTATCTCTCCTTTGAACATGTCAGAGGATTGTATCAGTGCAGTTTGGAACACAAAGACTACTAGATGGCCAGCAAACATTCATGGATCATGAAGAGATAATTTTTGTAACTTTACTGGAAATGCACGCAACATGCCACCATCCTCTGCATCCCATAGATTTCTTAGATGTTGTTTGTTGATATTGTGCCAAACAGTATGGAGCTGTGGAATGAAATCCTGATGGTTGGTTTGTGGATTCATGCATTGGCACAAAAATCAAATTTTGCAAAAAGCTGCCAAGTATTTGAGTGCTACACAAATCAGTCCACTTGTCCTTTCAGAATGCAAACTATGGGTTCAGCATTTTGAAAATTGGATAATAGCAAAGCACTTAACAGCTTCAAATATTATCAACATTGATGAAATGAGAATGAAACTTGAGAATGACAATTCCCAACTAGCTTACACTGTTACCAATGCTGTTGAAAGTCCAAATATTAATGTTAGCGAGCACAATGTTGAATCCTGGACCTGCAGATTCCTTTCCAATTGTTTACATGGGACTTTTAATAGTTTCAGTCAAAAACTTCTTGTTTATTTTTCCAAAAATAGAACACTAAATAAAAACCCCATTCTTGTGCCTCATGTAATCTACTTTATATTAATTTAATTTCTGATTTGAATTTATGATACAAAGTTGGAAGTTAAATTTCTTCCATTTCCATTGCACAATTTCTTGGTCATGTACCTGTCAAATAAACAATTTTCTTCCAATTTCATAGACATAAGATTATATAAAATAATTATTAAATCTCATATAGTGCATTCAATTTGTATATCAAAATACAAATTATTATATACACAGCACTATGCAAGCATAGTTCTCTTTTACTTCAAGTGAACATATTCATGCCATTTGATTTCAAAAAATTTGATTTTGCTTTTGAATACACAAAAACTTGTCACAAAAATATGCCAGTATATTTTGCATTCAATAAAAATGGATTCCAATGCTTGAAAAGGTCTTAGTCACAAGCTCATCCTTGGCTGCTGATGGACAATCTTGGAACACTCTGGACTTATGAGGCCTTAAAACTTTGTCACAAAAAACATCAAATTGTTTTATCTTCATGCAAACACAACCAATTTTCTACAGCCATTTGACAGTCTTTATTTTGCTGTTTTAAAACAAAAAATCTCAGCAAGTTTTCATCAAAGAATTGCATTTTCATCTGGACCAAGAGGCAAACTTAGCCCAGAGCTGTTGAAAACTGCTTCAGATATTCATGCAGATATTTTGAAATCTGTTATTGTTGGTTCTTGGCAAAATGTTGGATTATTTCAATTTGATGGAAAAAAAATTTGGATTGTGCATGTGGCAATGTTGTAGAAATTTTATCACTCAAAGTAAAAGAGATAAATCTGTAGAGGCAATAAAAAAATTTATTCTGAACAAGAATAATATCTCAAGTATTAAAAAAGTCAATATTACAGCTAAGTGCATGTTTGATGAATCAAAAGTTTATTCTCATGAAGAATTACTTCAAACACAACAAAAAAAAAAAAAATGAAAGAGGAGAAAGAGAGGAAAAAAAAGCTTAAATATGCATCAGAAAAGAAGAAAACCGAAATTGCAGAAAGGAAGAGGGCTCATTTGGTTGATAATAATAAAAAACAGTGTTGCAAAGTTTTTGGTCAAGCATGATGCACCAAGCAATGGCCCTCAAGCAACAAATGGCTCTGCTATACATTGCAAAAATTTTAGAATCTGCATTGGATGTAAGATCCAATGCAGAAATCTCTTTGATGTGCAGTAGTTATTGCAATATCCATTTATGATTGTGTACAGTAAGGATTTTTAGCAAGAATTTTTTTTTTGTATTCTAGGTTTTCATTGTTCAACAGGCTGGGTTGAATTATTCAAGGAGTAGCATTGGGCAAAATGCAGGCAGACAGGGATGTTGCCAAGACACCCCCAAATACCAATTTTATTGAGAAACACCACGAAAATAAAATCAAAGAATACAGGCACGAAGCTTGCGTAGTGGGCGGAGGGTAGGGGGACTGACTGCACTAGACGTGGGTCGTTAAAGAGAAAAAGATAAAACAAATTTTATTCTTGACAAGTCTCCTTGTTGAGCTGGTTTTAATAAATCAAAACCTTGCTCAAAAATCCTCAATGACAAAAAATTCCAAAAACAGTTTTTAAATAAATTTTGCATTTTTTTTTTCAAAACTTTTTTGTATTAATACAAAAGCTTCCACTTAATGATGGAAATGGCAAGTCAACTGTTTGTTCTTTTACTTTTTAAGCAAATTGAGTGATTTCTTTCAATAAAGAGTGAATTCATATTTCAATACTTTAATAGAGTGAACATAGATTTTCATGCCTAACAAGTTTGTTTGCTCAACTGTATGTACCTGAGCAAAGTTTGCTTGAAATGGCAACAACTTTTAAAGACTCAGCACCAAAATATCAAGAAGCCAGAAAATTGCTCATATTAGTCTCATTTTTTTTTGGCAATGTCTCCAAAATAAGAGTGAATAGAATGGTGAATTTCCTGTCAGGAAATGAAGCAAAGGTATTATACAAGGTATTCTGACCTTAAAGCTGTGAATAATTCTGATCTTCATTTTCTGCCTCTTCCTCTTCTATATTTGCCCAACTTTGTTCTAATTTTGATTCATCATCAAAATTATTTCTTAAGTAGCTGGCATTATTAACACTTTCTTGATTATCTTTGTTGATTCTGCTGAATTATTTATTTTAGTTTTTATTCCTTTTAAATTTGCTTTCTTTATTTGAATTATTGCTGTTTCCACACCTATTTGACTTGTCAGCTGGTGTTGGCCATTTATCTATATATTTTGCAACATGGTTGTAGAAATGCCATTCTGTGTGCTCCCCTGAAATTAAATGCTGGCAATGCCAGCAACTGAAAGTATGCATCTGTCAGTTTGGTATCTAAAAAAAGTGTTTCTATCCAGTTCATAACCTGCTCCTTTTTAAAAAAAAATAAATTCACTAAAATATAAATGAGCAACAACTGAATTCCTTTTGGGATTGAACTCAATTTAGCATTCATTAAACTGCTTCAGCTCAACCTAACCCTCCCAACATATTCTTGAAAAACATCCAGATCACAAATTAATTTACAACAGGGAAGGCATTGCAACTGTTCTTTAAGTTATTCAAGATAGACAATGCACATTTGCAGCATAATTGAGTACAGTTTCAGAAACTGTTGCCACAGTTCACCAGCAACTGTCAACTGTCATTGACAGTGCTTCAGATCAATGAATGACAAATTATTTAACAGCACAGAAGCAATTTATTTGCATCTTCATGTGGCCCAATATCCAGATGAAAGACCAGACACAATAATTTGGATGGGTTTCTTAATTTTAAAATATTTTATTACAGAACCATATGGTTTATCTTTTTGGTGTTATATCAAACAGTTGGACAAGAATGCAGCAGATGTTATATCACTATGAAATGACTCTCATTCATAAAACTGTGTGTGATAAAATGGTGAAGGCTGTGAGTTTTTATTTATTTATTATTTTATTTTATTTAATTACATTTTCACAATGATAAACAGATCAAAGGAACTGCGACAAAGAAAAACAAAGCACATGCAAATGGCAAGCTTGAGGCATATGCAAAAAATATTTTTGGATCTCAAGCTAAAGTTGATGACTTATCTCTTGCAGGTGCGGCTCTCCTGGAAAATATTTTTACTCTTTATTCACATTAACTTTATTTTAAAAGCAGCGTAGTGTGAGGAAATCTCTTTCAGAAAGAGAGCGTTATTTTCCCGTTCTTGTTTCCGAAATGGACAGTCTTGCTACCTTTTTAGAGGATGAAGGGACTGCAGCTTTGGAGTTTTAATGAATTGTCGTCCAATGACATTTTGCATACAAGAGATCACTATTGCCGTTTCTAAGTTCCACCGTTGATTCCTTTTTTTTCCTTTATCATACTTAAATTGGTGTCTTTTTAAAAGTGCTTCTTTCATTTTTAATTCAATATTTTCAACATTTAAACAGCGTATTTACTTCCTGCTTGATAATCTCTAATTTGAATCTCTAAGTTTCTCGCGTATTTTGATTCACTCTTCTTTTGCGCGCGGCTCTTTAGCCGGCCTGTGGTGTGCATTGTCGGTTGAGCAGTTTCAACTGACTTTAATGGATGCTCTCAAAAAGGATGTCTTTGATTCTTACCGTCAGAACGCCGGACCAAGAAACATACATAATTACTGAAGTCGAGCGAATTCAGCGTCACGGACGGCGAGCAAAGTGAATAATCGGAAAATACAATCTGACAATGGGAAACTGAAAGCCGTATGAGCAAATATCGTGGAAACTGAAGAAGTTTTCGCAGATTGTTACATTTTAAATATCGTCAACACTGGCCAAATCAGATATCTGGAATCCATTCATTTGCTTAAAGCAATCTGGTCACGCAAGGTCCATTTAATAGGATTTTTGGCTTTTCGCAACGTGTTTGCTCTTCATTGCCGAACTTATATTTGCGTCGAAACAATCGGAGTTTGTGGCAATGAATTTGCACTTCCTAAATTTATGAAATCGTTTCTGGATTTATTTCGGTTGCTAGAAAGAATCTGGCTGATGCAAATATTCCAGTCGCCGATATTTCTGAGGCACAGAATAGCATTTTCGATGCTTGGTCGGAAAAATTCCAATTCCATCTATTTATTTATTGGAAATGGAGATATGTGAATTTATCCCCGAGAAAGTCAAACGTTGGCAACCCGGTTTATGGAAGGGGGCCGCTTGATTGTTGAGCATGATGGTGGGTATTCGATTCTGCTGGTGCTGAAATGAGATTGAAATTTAAAGAGTTTGTCATCCCAAATTACAATACAAATCTTAGGGTTTGCAAGAAAGACCAAATTAACCCTAAATAGGCCAAAGGGCCAAAAGGACAATCAGCAAAGCATGTATCTGCAAACACGTATGCAACGTGATACTTTGAGAAATCCGATAATAAGAATTATTGATACATTGAGGGTAATTATATATGATTATTAGCTTTTTTTTTCCTGGAAAGAAGAACTGGTAATTCAACTGAACATTGTTCCAATCTCCACTATTTAACGATTGACTGCACAAACCAAAGAAACAAAAACAAAAACTTCATTCACACGTATCACGCGGCATCATTTCAAAATCAAAATTCTGCACGCGACTTGACAATAACTGCTACTCTGAAAATATACTCGGACACACTCGGACACGATTATTATATCCAATTGCTTAGCCGGAAATGAATTACGCGGCTGACCAGAATATGCAGCTAAGCTCGGGCTTGTTTACGCAAACGCCGGATTTGTGGGCGGAATCTGCAGCATCACCAATGCCGACAAACTCAATGCATCATCTATTAGTGGCTTTCGATGCAGATCCTTTTTCTGATTCAGCCACCAGCCCAACAACGCTGACTGACACTTGCTTTCGGTCTGGTTCGGACAGCACAAGTCATGTTTTGGAAAACATCAGGCAACTTTCGGACTCACCAACTCTTTCACCGTCGCAGTCCAAAAGGGACCGTAATTCTGAGCATCCGTCACTGCTGCGTTCTTCGTCAACTGGTTCTTCGGTATCCTCTGCTGCTTCTCTTTTGATGGACTCAATTCCTGCTTCAAATGATTTTGACGACGAGTTTTTTCTCACTGCTGATGATGCCTCTGTGACAATTAAAAGAAGAAGAAGGAGTGTGTTTGTCTCGGATTTTATTCTCAAACTTTACACGTACGATGGGGTTTTTCTTTCTTTTTTTTTTTTTCCTTTTTTTTTGTGTTTTAACTCACTCTCACCTTCGTTTTTATTTCCCAGTGCTCTTGAAGAAAATCAGTATCCTGACCACATTTCTTGGTGCAAATCGGGAACATGTTTTGCTGTTAATGATTCTATCGAGTTCGGTAAATGTTTTCTTGCCAAACTCTTTAAGCACGTCAATTTTCAGTCATTTGTGAGACAACTCAACAAATATGACTTTCATAAAATCAAAGTAGATGACTCAGAATTAAACCTTCAAATGGTTCGTCAGTAAATCTTCGCCTAATCGATATTTTATTAATTTTTTCAATCTTCAGCCGTCTGAATCTCTACAAATTTTCCGAAATCTGAATTTCTTGCATGGAAAACAAGAACTTTTGGTGAAAATCGACCGCAAAAAATCTTCAAAGCGCACCGCCGAAGCTGTTGCCACAACCGTACAATTTTCTTCTGAACCCAAAATCGATCACCTCCGTTATCCTGGAACTGTGTCTTTGAAGGCTGAGACTAAAGTGCAAAATTTGATTGCAGAGCTGGAAGAAAAACTAGCTCAACTGACTGAGAAGCGTAAATATACGATGAAAGGCATTATTCAAGCAGAAGAACGGTATAACAGTATGCGCGATGAACTCAATGATCTTAGAAAAGTTTCTTGTCAGCAAGGCAAAGATCTTGAATTTCTGAAAAAATGGCATGAAATTGACTTTGGTAAGGAAAAATAACTGGGATAACTTTTTTTGAGATCAAATTCTATCAGAAACTTAGAATTTAAATCTGAATTTTTTTGAAAGGCATTGGAGAATTCAAATTTTCCCAGATGATGACTCCACAACAGCAAAATACGTTTCAACAGCCACAACAGGATGAAAAAATCCGTGGTGCTACATCCATGACTTCGGCTGAATCTGCAGCTTCCACAGTTTCTGCTCAAATTGCTTTCGCTAATTTAACATTGGGGCAGGAATCACCAATGGCAGGATTCATTGCCCAAAATACACGCAAATCTGTATTGAGCAGCAACTCATCGAGCCCTAATGATCTAACCCAGCTTTTGCCATGCTTCGTTAATCCCTTTGAGCAACTCCAGCCACAGCAGCAAATAATATCTCATAATAGCTTATGCATTGAGACTCCAATTGTACCTTCTCAAATGCCAGTACAGCAGCAGCAGCAACGGTATGCGTACTTACACAATCAAATATACCCAGCGAGTTTCACCAACATGTCGCAAGTTTTTATGATGCCCCAACAAAATAATCAGCCTCAACAAAACCATCAAGTTTCTATCATAGCATCGAACAATGTGTTAAAAAAACGTGCACTAGTTATTTCAACAGACGCTGAATTTCAACGCATGGTAATCACGGAATTATGCGCGCTGTATATTGACTGCAAAGTTTTGGAAAACATGCAACAATTTAAGCAGCAGTACAGCAATAACGGCAGTATTGCTTATACTACCGCTGGAAACAGCAAATATCATTATGATGTTGTTATTATTGATTTTGATATGATATTGGTGGACGAGTCTGGGAAAAAGTGGGGAATTGAGGATGCGTTTAAACCCATTGTTGCAAATCGTGGTGATAATTCAAAGTATATTGGAATTTCGAGCAAGAATTACGTTAATATTGACGCAGTTTTGCCGAAAGGTGTTGCAATTTCGATGTTTGAAAAGCCATTGCATCATGGCGTTTTGAAGAACGTTACTCGAACAGCTTTGGGTTTGTACATTTGAAACGTCTGTATGTTTTCAGCACATTTGTTTGAATTCTTCTGTATTATTTTTTATTCCCTTTATCCTATCTGTATCTTTCCTTCTTCTTTTCAGTGTATCGTTAAAGATTTGGACATTTTTGTGGTAGTATTTGAAATTCTGCGGTTGAACTTTTGCCTTTTTTCAGTTTGTCTTTCACAATTTTTCAACAGTGTTATTCTCAAAGTATTGTCTGTTTTTGAAAGAAGAATTGAAGAAGGAAAAAATTAAAATTTCGAAGAAAAAGAAAGGGGCTTCAATCATTGGTAACGTTAACGCACACATTAGAGAATACCAGGGCGCAATTACTTCTTTTATTTCAGTCAGGGAAATTTGAAATCATCCAACTTGACAAATTCCCTTTTTTCATAAAGCAACTCCAAAAAATCACTAAGAAAAATTTTTTAATTACTTTCTGCTCTTTTTAAGTTATGAAGTTGGCCTGATCTAATTTTTTCCTGGTAAATTAGTTAAAATTATCTTACATTTAATGTTCTTTTGAGTTACAACAGTTAGAACTTTTTTAAAATATAATTTTTCGCATTTCAACCCAGAAAAAAATCATAGAAGAAAAAGGGATGGCAGGTGGTGCTATGAAAATCTTCCAAAAATGGACTTAACACAAAAACCAAAATGTGTTTGGTCCTGAGGCCAGTTGGTGGTTTCATACTGGACCAAAATTTGTTTGTCTTACTAAAATAGAAAAATAAAACCAAAATCAAAACCAAATATGGCCAAACAAGCTGCAGCAAAAACTGGATCAGTTGTTGATGGAAGTGTACCTGCCAATAGAATAGCTGCTAAAACATGTGGACAGAACTGGTGTCTACATGAAATTGATAATCTTCTGGACAGAATCAAAAATATTCTTCCATCAGAGGCAACTAATGGGAGCAAATACACAGACAGTATGTTGCATTAGGCCACAACTGAGACCTTGACACCATCAAAAACAAATTCAAGAAACTCCATAATCACAGAAACCCCACTGGTGCCCTGACCTGTCCTCCAAGTGTGATTCAAACAAAGCAAATAGCATGCTAAATAAATGAGAAAAATGACACTATAGTCTTGAACAACCAACCTGATGATGACAACAATGGCTATGAAGAGATCTGGCAATTGTCAAAATGGACGGCAACTTGATAATCTATTACAATATAATGATAATAAAATAGGGCATCCAAATGAGCCAAGTGACAATGAACACTCAAAACATTCACAAATCAATTGATCTGTTAAGCGTGCACAAGAGGCTGCAGTCAGGTATAGCCTTCTTTAATGGTTAATACTAATATTCTTTCCAGAAGTACTGTTACAACTGTTACAAGCAAGGTTGGTTTTACACTGACAGAACTTCAGGATTCTCTAACCCAAAAGCAAAGAATCTCTTCAGATGGGTCATCCAGTACTCCTGAAAGCCCAACACTGAGTCAGGCAGCACAGAAGCAAAGAACTATCAATGAATCCATCTCCAGGTAAGTATGCATACTTTATTATTCCTTGTACATCTGCAATGATATCAGTTTGTATTGTTTTTTAGACTGCACAAAGAATCAAAGGGTATGGCTGAACTGTTGGCAATGTACCTCATGTAGAATGAAAAAAATAGCAAAGAAGAACAAGAGACAAGGGTGAGACTAGCTAAGGAAGAAAGAGAAGATAGGGATTCATGGGAAAAAGTGGCAGCAGAAGAAAGGGAAAGGGAGCAACAAATGGAGATGGAGACATATTGAATGGAAGTAGAGGAGCACAGAGAGGAGTGCAAATTGGAGATGATGCACCTTCAGTTAATGTTACGAAAAGGAGGAAAAAAATAATTGAAAATAAAGTAGAGTATGATGTGTTTTAATTTTGGTTTTAATTTTTATTTTTATTGTGATTTTATTATTGATTATTCTTCAAAAAAACTGTTCTTATTTGTGACATTCCACTTCTTTATACCCTAAGATGTTGAATAGAGTCGGAAGCTTTTAGGAAAGAGGTGTCAGACTACAAGTTATCAGTTTTTGTGTATATTTGTAAGTCTGCTATGGGTTTCACTATTTATAGTGCATTTACCACCACTTTGACATTTTCCCCTTAGAAAACTGGTGACATCACATCAATG
>JADGJH010000257.1:0-23401 GCA_027596945.1 Physocladia obscura
CATATATACAACTTGTATAACATATTTATTTCTAAATCTAATAGTAAGATTGGTCTGTCAATCTTCCCAAACACTTCATCAAGTTGGTTCTATGTCAGATTGCAATATAAAAATTATATATACTGTTTATGAAAGCTTCAATGAAAATATTCTAACAATCATTTTTAAATACTTGTAATTGTTGACAGCATGTTTCCAAAGCTGTTTCACTGCCATCTTTGTTGAGTTTTCTCTCTGTGACCATGGCAGTGAACTTTGTGCAATTAATTTTGTTGATAGAAAATCTTGAATCATCAAATCTTCGGGGGTTTTTTTTTATACTGCGAATTTTGGTTAGCTATTCTGAAATTAAATTAAATCTTAAGTTCAATTTTAATTTTATTTTTGATTTGCATATTTTCTGATGTAAATATGTAAATTAGAGATTCAATCTAATTTTCTTAAATTATTTAGAATTTTCTCAAGCCTTCTATTATTTTCAAGAACTCAAAAGTCATTCAAGCAATTTCCAACTGCTTTTCAACCATATTAAGCCATATTAGACCATTTTTCTTTTGAAGTGCATTTTATTCTTTTCTTTTTTTTCTTTCTACTCCAAAAACTATTTAAACCCAAACTCTTTCCTTCATTCTATTATTGGTCTTATTAAATAAAAGAAAGTCTTAATTAAGTATTATATTTCCACTTAAACTCATACTTTTCTGCAACTTACTGGAATCGGCTTGATTTTCACCCTGATTTCAACTTGATTTTCAAGTTCAAAAATGATCATGATGAAAATGAGAGAAAGATATCAGATATCACTTCAAATCATGTAACTATTGTGGCTGATTGCACATTGATCTGAAGAAAAAAGGTAGCAAAAGCAAGGATAATAAAACTATCACTATTACTGGGACAGCAAACTGACATAGCAAAGTGATCCTTGCAGTATACTTATGAAAGCATTTTATAGGTAGTTTCAATGCATCTGAATCCTGGCAATAGGATGAAATCTAAGCTGCAGTTGACAGGCCAAACACACCTATTAGTTTGCTCACATACAAGAAACTAACACATAAAAAAGGCAATGGCACATTCAATCTCTTGTTGATAACATTTTGGGGAAAAAAAAGTGTAGGGTTTTTTAACATAGGTTTTAGGTTATCTTCTGATATTTTCAAGACTCGTACTATCTTCTAATCAAGCCAAAATGATTGGCACTGAATAATGTACAAATTGAACAGACTTGATTAAATTACCCAATTGGAACAGATCCTGCTGTCTCCAATTTAAATCTTCCATATTAAAAAAATTAAAAAAGAAGTATAGAACTCATTGAACATGAAAAGCTTCAATAGCATTTATTTTGTAATTATAATGTAGATAAATATTATAATGTCTTTTAAACATATTTTCTTTTCAACATTGCTAATTTATCACCTTCATCTGAATCCAGCACAAAACCAAAATATTAAAGATGCAATTTGTGATTTACATTCAATTCCGAGACAGCACCATATGTGATGATGGACTGGCTCGCAACAGTTCTTGGAAAGAACGCAGAATGCGAACGGAGATATATTAGAGATATACTTCGAATTAAAATGTATAGAATGCGATTAAAAAATACTGCTGCTATATGGGACCATAGAAGCTTAGGCAACTTTGAATAATATTTATACACTGACTTTGAGTTTCATATTGTATTAATCACGTTTTCTTCCAATGACTCATCTTAGTTTCTTTATAAGGTGTGTGGCTATATGAGTCATTTCGAGACAACCTATAAAATCGAACTAGATAAAACATAGGTCTAAAAGTCATCTGAAAATGCTTCACCTCTGCAGTAAAGTCGTAAAACCTCTCAAACTGCAACAAACTCGCACTCTTCTTACACGCAAAGGGTCGCCAAAAGAAGTATTATTTGTTTGA
Organism: Physocladia obscura; assembly: GCA_027596945.1. Taxonomy (NCBI): domain Eukaryota; kingdom Fungi; phylum Chytridiomycota; class Chytridiomycetes; order Chytridiales; family Chytriomycetaceae; genus Physocladia; species Physocladia obscura. Next base: position 1,915 of record JADGJH010000257.1, read on the forward strand.
CCGATTCGGAATGACTCATTGACAGTGTTTTGACAGGTTTCTGTGGATGAAGCTGTCAAAGCAATCAAGTCAAATGATAGAGTATTTATTCACGGCGTTACTGCCACGCCTGCGACTTTACTTGCTGCCCTCGAAAAGCGCATTCCAGAACTCACCGGAATTGAATTTTGCCACCTTCACCTTGATAAACCAAACCCGTAAGCATTTATTTACCTGATATTGCCACGTATCTTGGAATTCATTTATGGCAATTAATAATGGTAGATGCTCGCAAGAAAAGTACAGGGCAAACGCGTTTACAAACAACTTTTTTATCGGCGCAAACCAACGTAAACAAGTCGCGCAAGGTCTCTCGTCATACACTTCCACATTCCTCAGTGAAGTGCCACGAATTATTCGCGAAGGACCTCTTACGCCCGATGTGGCGCTGATCAATGTTTCTCTGCCTGATAAGCACGGATATGTTTCTCTGGGGACAGAGGTTGCAACTGCTTTTCCCGCTGTTCAGATGGCCAAGACTGTTATTGCGCAGATAAATCCTCACGTCCCTCGCACACATGGAGACTCGTTCGTGCATATCGACGCACTCGATTACGTCTGTCATGTTAACGAGCCGTTACCAGAAATTCCAGACGCAAAAATAGGTGATGTTGAGGGAAAGATTGGCAAAATTATCGCCGATCTTGTTCCTGATGGCGCGACGCTACAAATGGGTATTGGAGCAATTCCAAACGCAGTCTTGGATGGCTTAAAAGGGCACAAGAATCTTGGAATACACACAGAGGTGAATTTATCACTATAGAAGGTGCTACTTATATTTAAAAAAAGAACCATCAATAGATGTTTCAAGAAGGAGTTATTCCACTGATGGAAACTGGAGTTGTAAACAACTCTCAGAAAAAGTTTTTACCTGGGAAAATTCTAACCTCTTTCATCATTGGCACTCGCCGCCTCTATGACTTTGTTGACGACAATCCAAGTGTTGTATTTTATGATGCAAGTATCGCAAACAACCCAGTAATTATTGCGCAAAACCCCAAGGTCACAGCAATCAACGCCGCTATTGAGGTAGACTTGACAGGGCAAGTTTGTGCCGACTCTGTGGGTCATCGTATGATCAGTGGAGTTGGAGGACAGGTTGATTTTGAGCGTGGCGCTGCTCTTTCAGAAGGCGGATTGCCTATTATTTGTTTGCCAAGCACGACAAAAAGCGGTGCCTCGCGTATTGTGACTGCCATTAAAAGTGGAGGTGGAATTATCACTTCTCGACCACACGTGCATTATGTTATTACAGAATATGGATACGCGAATTTGTTTGGAAAAAATTTGCAACAGAGGGCGAAAGCTTTGATAGGTATTGCGCATCCAAGACATCGTGAACAGCTTGAACGGGATGCATTCGAGTTTTTGGGTCTCAGCGCTTGGAGGGACTAGCGATTAAAGAGACTAATTGTTTCTTTTCTTCTTCTCTGAAGCATATTTGATTTTGTTAATCTTGTTGGTAGACGATCAAAAAAAAAATTATCAAAATCAAATACTATCATTCTCATGAAAATTTCGCCAAGAGATTTTAAAATCTGATGGTTGTAATTTTTTTCTTTATTTTCTTGGCAAAATTGGAATATTTTTTTTGTTACTTATGTCATAACCCCAAACACGTTTTTTATATTCAGAGATCAAATCTGCCAAATTTTCGAAGCATGCATTCCCAAAGCACATACAACAATCCAATAAGTATCATCGAAAATCCGAAAGTTATAACTACGATTGCACAAACTTTCCATATAAAATACAAATACAATTCGGTTTTAATCCAGTCACTTTGAAATTGTCGACCGTAAAAGCTAATTACAAGTGGGTGTAGAACAATCAATAGCAGAACGATTGCAAGATATATGAATTTCAATTGCTTCACAAAAACGAAGAGATTCTTTAGTTTGCTTATTGGCGCTGGTGGGTTCGTGAATAACTGAATTTTAGATTCATTTTGTTTCAAAGATGAGTCTGCCCGAACAAAATTAGATGGCGCAATTTCGATGGTGATGGTGACAGAAGAATTAGAATGTATAGCTGTAAGCTTGTGGAAATCAGCGAGCGCATTCATTGAGCTTTAGAACCTGTGTTTTTGCCAAGATTACTTTTCAGAAAATTTTTAAAGACAAGGGGGTATTTATTTTCAAAAAAATACTTGAAATCACGACGCACGCCATTTTATAGATGTTTTATGCTCAAGAAATTGCGACAAATATCCTTGAGCAAGTTGACAATATTCTTCTCTGGAGATTCAAAAGCAATATCCAAATTCTTAGAAGGAAATGTTTCTAGAACTTTTCTGAATTTTCATCTAAATTTGAGAAGACATGTCGAAAATGGGGCATCTAAAAATATGGATATATTTTTTGATAAGCAGCACGGTAGATATAAAACTATATTTTCAGTTTTTGTTTTTTTCGTTTCTAAACAATGAGTTCAACGCTAACATCGAATTATGAAATAATTTAATTTTTGCCTAAAAAATAGCAGATTTTCATCGTATTTTTCCTCTTATTGACGAAAAGTTAAAACATTTATTGCAATTTTGTTTTGGGCAGCAAACCCAAATAAGTCATAGGAATTTTCAATACCGTCATTTCTTCACTTGAAAATATAAAGCACGAGCTTGCACAAATGATTTATGCTTAGGCCATTCCGCGTAAGAGCCTTGGACAAGTTCACGATATTCTTCTCTGGAGAGCCTCATTGCTTTGTGCATCCAATCTTCTAATCCGAGGAACACTGCCTTGACATCTGCGCCTGCAAGAATTCCCATATTCGAGCCCCACCCAATTGATGCATGAATCATTTTGTTTTGTTGATTTTCGATACTAGCTGCCACTTGCTTAACATAAAACGGCAGGTTTGTCGCGGCGTAGCAATCCAAGCCACGCCTATGCATTCCGTCAAATGCCGCAGTTGTCAAAGTTTGAGAGTATGGTCCTGCATTGTAAATCACAATATCTGCTTCAACTAATTCGATCCAGCCGCCAGGCTTTGTGACGCGAATAAGTTCTTTAAGTGCCTCTGGAAATTTTTGGCGAGGCATACCGAGTACCAACAAACGTTGGTGAACAAAATCAAAAGTATTATCCTCATCTATCAGAAACGTTTTTTAAAAAAAAAGGTAGAAAATTATAAACCAAACCAAACAGTATAGAATAAAAAAGATTCATAAATTAGTGGAAGATTTTACATGGGAGGGTTTCCAAAACGTTTCCGAATTTGAGAGAAACTCCTTCCTCAGCGAATTGTTCAACCAAAGTTTTGGAAATGTCAACTCCATGATATTCAGCGTCAGGGCTGATCTTTTGCAGTTGCTTCAACCAAAACCCCTTTGCGCATCCAACATCTAGAATTTTGTACCCAGGGAGTTTGATCAGATCGTTGACAATGGGGCAAACAATATCTCTACAAAAATTAAAAAATATGAGAAAAAACATTAAAAAACCGTCGCCACAAACCCTCCAAAAGCAGCACGATAAATATAATGCTGCATTTCCAATCGATCTTGCTCTGTGGCGTCATTGGGCAACATATAATCACTAGTTGGAAGTGAATGATACTCCCGCATTTCCGGTTCCCAGGATTTCGGATCATTTGGATTCCACGTTTTTGCCACTGAAGTGTTTACATGCGCTGGTTTAAGCTCGTACTTTTTTGATGACCCGGTTTGTGATTTCGGGGACTGCGGAATCGAACCACTGGCAGCATTGCCATTTGGGCTGTCCAATTTTTCTTGTGTGGAATCATAATCTTGCGATGCGTGAGTTGGTGACAGTGGATCGTCGGCAAGCTTCTTCTTGATAACTTTGGATAGGTAAGGTCCCATTTTTCAACACAAGTCAAGCAAAATTGTCAAGCAAATTTTATTCTGTTGGCGAGGGGGTAAATCAATTTTGGTAATTACCTGTCTATTATGGAAATTTGCTCTAAAATTGTGTATTAGAAAAGAAGATTAGACGGAAAAACTATCGGTTGCCGTGAATTTTCCATAACTAGTTATTTGTCGTTATTCTCGTTGTTTTTGATGAACTCATGGCAGATTTTCGGCTGTTTGTATCAACCTATTAAAAATACTAATTAATAGTCGGCGGTTATTTTTACTGTTTTTCGGTCAGTTTTCCGACAAATTAAATTCAGCAGTGTTTTCTTTTGAAAATTGTCAAATTGAGTTGGATGGTTTTCAATAGAAACGTGGTAAAAAACTAATGAAATTTCGAGGATTACATCCCAACTGGTCGTAAAATAGTTGAGACGTTGGAGTTGGAGAAGCAGCGCAGCGGAATTGTTGAGGTTGATCATCGAGTCGCAACTTTGCGCTCTCACCTTGACGCCATCAACGCCTTTCGAGCATTTCAACCATACCGTGACAATATGGCGTGTTTTGCAGCAGCCAAAGTGTAGTGACAAGAAAGACGACGATGTTTTGCAAGTTGGCAATTTTTCGCAGAAATTTTCATCGTTACGAAAACCAAAAAGACAAAATATTTTAAAGGAACGAAAACTTTTCACAATTTTTTCTTTCGACTAAAGCTTCCTTTTTCAGACAGAATATCTGTGTGCAAACCAAATAGGCTTGGGAGACCAGTCGAAATCAACCAACAAATCCAGTTCAATAGCTGAGATTGTGTCATGATTATGAAACGGCGCATCAGCAGGCATTTCTCTCCAGAAGGACGGATACAAGTACTCAGAAGTTGGCAAATTTTGAGCTTCATCAGTCAAAAACCACTTTTGAATAGCTTTCATATTCCGACATATTGCAGTGAAAGTAGCTGGAACTTCTTTCATTCTTTGAAATTCGTTGACAAAAAGATATACGCGTTTATAGAGATAGTACGATGATTGTTTCAAGTTGAACTCGGCTTGAATATAGTGAAGAAAGTCGGAATATTGACTACACTAGTTGTTGCAGTAGTTTCTACTTCTTCTTCAGCTTCGTCGTCGTCCATGTTCGTTAATCTACGAATCAACGCGGTAGCGTCGTCTGGAGAACTTCTACTCGGAGAAGAATCTTGTCCCATCGTTGCTTATTTCATCTAGGGCGCGAGATGGTGGAAGAGCGTAAACTGCTTCTAAAATCAGCTTAACGCCAGCTACTGGGATATGTTGCAGTTCGCGCTCAAAATCTTCCTGAGACATCGCAACGGTATCTTTCATCCACTTGCCAAACGCGTCCCGGAGTGGGTGAACTGGCATCTTATTTTTTGGAACAAAGGAATATTCTGACCAGTCACATTCCGAGATTTTTTACCACGATTGCAAATTTCGAAAAGAAGAAACCCGTGTTCTCTAAAATATAAAACATAATCTTTATTTGCACTACAAACAAATCCGAATCTTCTCAATGTCCATTCTTTTTCGCTTTCAATTTGTCCATGCTGTCTTGAAATGCTTGTGAGTTTCGAAACCGGCGAATATTGTCCAAGTAGTCCCGGATAATGAGCTGGGTCACAATTCGAAAGTCAACTTGATTGATACCACGCCTCTCCATCTCCAAAGTCAACGTTTCAACAGTTGCGAAAACCTTGCGACCCGCAGCCTGAATTAAATAATTTAGAAGCCCAAAACATATTTAAGAACAAATTATTTTACCTCCTTCATGTCGTTTACTCGTTGATGTGTAATCACGCAATGTTCGTTGCGATACTCGCCACTAACTCCAATAACAATGCCATTAATTACGCGGTCAACACCCCAGTTGTCACAAGTCAACTCCATTCCCGACATTTCATCAACTCCATTCCCGACATTTCATCAACCAAATTGCCACTTTCGTTCCCATTGAGTCGACATAGGCGCTGGAATTCAGGGAGCCCACCATCAGGACCCCAAAATCTGATGTCCGGAAACACAAAGTTCCGGTCAACAGGACCTTCGCGCCTGGATTTGTACTGTTGAGTTTTTGCTTCCGATGACATACTCACCCACTTCTTCTCAATGGATTTCTCCCACTCTTTCGACAACATTCTCGGCTCCCCATCCCCGTTTCTTCGTCGAAACGCCGCATCTCCTTCCGCATAGTTTCCAGCCAGAATTTCGCGTAACAATTCGTCCGTACGTTTCTCCGACAACGAATTCGAGAGGCGGTTGAAAAGAAGGACCTTTGGCGGGAGGCAGTGCAGGACAGCAGATTTATCCAATCCGGTTTCCATCCACCGAGAATCAGCAGAAGAGACACAGACGTACTGTCGAATCTGTCACGGTTATTTAAAATGAGTTTTTTGTAAGTCATAAATAAAACAGAGAAAACAAGCCAAAGAACCTGTAACACTCAACGAAGGAGTCACAGCCAATAATGACGAGTGGCGTGGTATCGAGGAGTCTTGATGAATGTTATGGTGAGTCGCACAACAGGTGTATCAATCAATAAAATAAAAACCTGACGATACTCTCGCGTCAGTCGAGACGATGAAAGAGGATGAGGATGATGATGATTGATACGATGGGCAGGATGGCGACCATGTCGTCAGAGATGAGGGTGTGTTGGTCAAGGTCATTTTTTGGATGATGATTTTTGAAAAGAGAAAATCGGACGTCTTCCCTCAAATACTATCTGTCAATCCTATCTGTCATAGAACGTTGAACATTCACTCTCGCTGAAGAATACAAGCGACTATTCCTCACTAAAATCAATCACCGTATCTGTCACTTTATTTCAGTGATAATAAAACACTTCATTCAAAGTTGAGTTGATTTGTCACAAAATTGAATTTTCTTAGTAAACACACACTCAATCCATCACAATGCTCATCACTGTTTTTGAGTGAACAATCCTACAGTTTTCAAAGTTGAGAGATTCCACCACTTACCGCAGTGGCGCGACTCACAATTTAAAATTTTATTAGAAGATTCTCACAGAAAAGTGTGAGTGGGCGTGTGCATGGCGGGGGTGTATGGTCAGCATAATTTTCAAGATAAAATTTTTTTGACTATATTTTTTGTTTTATTATCATGAATAGAGAATGCTTATTCTCTTTATTCTTTTTTTCGTGAAAAGGATGCTCAGGGGATTTCAAACAATCAAAATGATTATTTGTCAGCCTAACATAAATTATTGATGAACATTGATAAACACCTCATTGAAAGAACAGCGAAAGACAATATACCAGTACTTAAGTAATAACTGTTTTTACCGTTTTGATCAAGTTTCCAAGGGGGCAAAACTTTCTTCGCGGTGGATTTTTGTGACAAAATCGAACAAATCTCGTCAGTCAATCAACTTGATGTTAACAAAAACAAGACTCACAAGCCAAAAAACAGTATTGCCTCTTCTGCAAGCAAAAACACTTGCATTCACACCGTTGTATTCCCAGTCATCATCGTTGCAAATGTCAAATGACACGGCAATATCTGTCGGAGCTGGAACTGTTGTAGAACGCAGAGCTGCTGAAACACGGCAATCAGCTGTAGTATTTATCGGCAAGGCTATTGCATTGACTATTATCGCGATTGGTGCGCTGGTGGGGCTTATTTTTCTTGCGTTTCATATTGCGCAAAGTGCAGACAATTCGAATTCAAATACGAATTTGAACACTTCCATCACAACAAAATCCGAATCAACAGCGTTGAATTCGTCAAAATCATTATGGATAACTCATGCTTCGACATCTGTTGTAACATCTTAATGCCTGCGTTGGACTTGTACTGCAAATCCGTTTTTTTTTTTCTTTTTTTTCCCAACGCATTGCGCCTATTTTATGTATTTTCGAACAAGTTTTTCAAGTAAAATGACTGAAACTCTCTGATTTGTTACTTTTCTCAGAAAAGAAAAAGAAAAAAAGACAAGCAAACCACCGAATTGTCATGCTTCCATATTTAGAAGCACGCCAGATTCATGGCACTTCGAATTTAAGTAATTATAGTATCGAACGCGCATCCAGATGCAGTTCCAAAAGGCAGGAAACGCAACCAAAAATAATGAAATCGAAATCCTCTGCTGACTCGCTCGCCACCCTGTTTGACTTTGATTTTTCATTGCGCGGAACTGAAACTGAATCGAATCCAATCTCTTCGCGTAAAACGCGCGGTTTTATTCCGATTCCACCCACAATCACAACAAATAGCCATTCGCATCGACACATCAAAACATTATTTGCGGTTAATGCAAAGCCCAATGCTGAGCAAACTGAAATGAATAAAATCTTTGCTTCAGTGTGGCTCGATTCCGAACGCGTTCTCGTAGGAACTAAATGCAACCGACTTATTGTATTGGATGTTGCAAAGGGGCGTATCGCATCGGAAATTCCGCCAATCACGGGCTATTGGGAAGGAAATTTATTTGTTGAAGGTTGCACGTTTGAAAATAATAATTCCGTATAGTTGAGAAATTTATTTTAAATATTTCCTGACTTGTTTTTAATTTTAATTTTAATATTAATTACAAGTCCCGCCGAAAATTTTTCTGGAACACTTCAACATTCTGCAACTTCACCGTGTGCAGGTATACATAAATTTTTCCTTTCTGATATTTAATTTGCGAAATTAACAGAACATTATTAGGAATCCATAGTATTGCGGTCAATCCCTCAAAAACTCTCCTTGCCGTTGCTGCAGGTGCTCCTTTGGCGCCAATTCAAATCTACACGCTTCCTCACCTCGCTGCGTATGCTGTGCTCCGCCGTCCTCACAATGATATGGTATTTTCCGTCGAATTTTACTCTGATTTTTTGCTCGTAAGTGGCGGGCGCGATACCCGTCTTTGTTTATGGAACCTCGCTGACCCAAACCGCGTTTCTGGCGTCCTCCGCGGCGCATGCAATATCGACGTCAGTGTTATTGATCCTGTTCCGGGTGAATTCAATGAAAGCTTGAACAAATCTACATCAGTTTTGTCAGTGGCATATCTTGGCCGACTTTTCGCAGGAGTTTTTCCAAGAGTCGGAGCGAGTGCATCTGACCAGCAACAGCATGCAACCGTAACCAGTAGCGAGATTTCTATACAGCCACAGCATGGTGTCGTCGGTGTTGTGAAAGTTGAAGAAAAAATACGCGATTTGAAAGTCATCAATGGAAGTGCTGCAGATGCGAAAGTTGCAGCTTTAACCACCCACGGCGTTGTAAAACTCTTTGATATTTACCAGCATAGCTACTCTTCGCCAGTTTCCGAGTACAATCACCTTGGATTCAATCCGAAGTCAGCAGATGTGACTTTGTATAACCGCAAAGAGACGGTGTGTTTACAGGTTTCTGAAAATTCTGGTATTATTGTGGTCGGGTCGCAGTCTTATATTTCGCTTATTGACCCACGGCAACGCGAGCTAGTTACGTCAATTAAAAGCATGGATGTGGACTGGGGTGTGCGTAGCCTTGCATTTGATGCACAAGGTAGGTTGACGGTCGGTGGAGGGATGGGGCGCATTTCGTTTTTGGACATGCGAATGCATGAATACTTAGCTTGCGCAGTGAGACCAAACGGAAAAAAAGATGAACTTGCTCAAAAGTGGTTGAATATGGATGCAGATGGAAGATTTTCATCGAGATTTAATCGTGACGCGATTTATACGCTCGCTTACTGCCCGTTTGGTGTGAGGTTATTTGCGGGTGGCGGTCCTTTGCAATTGAGTTTAAAAGGATGTTATGCAGGGATTTGGGAGTGATAAATTGTTTGGTGGATTTAGAATGAGCTTTAATTTAAAATAACACATTAAGCAACAAAGCGGAGCCATATTTGTATACTAGAAAATATTCCAAGGTCACTGAAACAGGCAAAATTATAACAGAATATCTATTTCAAGAAAAAATCGGCTGGTGCAACCAGACGTTTGCCAAGTCGGCAATATCTGATAAAGTAAAAAGGCAGTGAAAATCTGAAAATTTAAATATATCAGTATTCTATAAACTGTATTGTTTTCTGTTTCTCCTTTTAAATACTAATTTATATCTTTGTACCAGTTCCTTACAATACCAGATCTGAATCTGAAAGCGACGATTGAGAATTGTTGTTTTCATTTTTCTTTCTTTTTACGATTGTTGCATTTTTTACGGCAGTTGCAATTTTTTTGGTTCCAACGGAAAAAAAAAAACTGAATTTAATTCAAAAACTTATTTTATTTTATAATACTAAACATGTTCTCATTGGAAAGTGTACGTCCTTTCTACCAAAGTATACAGCTATTTGAACCAAAAAATTATGCCCTCACTTACAAAGGGCTGTTCATCCCTTGTAAGAGAAGAAGTAGAACAGTTACAAACCAAATCAAGCTTCCAAGAAATGGTAATGAACATAAGATGTTGCAATCACACATTTCAAACCTTATTTGAAACAATAAAGCAACAATTATTGGAAACTATATTCTAAAGTTGGACAACACGTTCATCAAGAAAACTGACAAGACAATGAAACAACTCCAATCAGGGGGTATGGAAGTTGTTCATAATGTCTTGAAGAGAAAGAGGCCAGATTCACCTGAATCATCAAGAAAGGAGCAATGAATGGAGGTTTTAATGAAAAGAAAGAGGTCAAATGTCCCGTGGATGCTCAAAAAGAAAGACACATTGACTATTCATTGTACTATCTTCCAACTCTCTTTTCACAGAGGTTGATTGTAACTTATGAATTCAAGTATGTGATTCATTATGGAGATTACGATTACAATGACAGCAACACAGGCATCATTCGAGATATTCCTGACCATTTGATTGAACAACACCTCGATACTATGACAAAAGAATATGCTGAGAGATAACCTTATGACTGTGATATTTTGGAGATTGATTACACAACTCAACCCATTCCACATCAACAAGTAGCTTTATTAGAACAGAGAATGTTTGGGACTATTTTAAACTACCACCATTTAAACCTTGCACCAAACTTTGCCAATGAAAACATTTGTGTTTATCAACACTTAGTAAACATGTATTCAAAACACATTCAAGGATTAACTTTCGATGGTTTAAAAGGTATCTTTGAAGAAGGCGAGATTGATACTGGAGTAACAACAAATCAAGTTGTCCAATTCTGTGAAAAGTACAGCATTAGCTTGTATGCAATGGATTTAGAGTTTGAGATTTTCTGCTGACATGTCCCGAAAGTCAGAAATCACCATGTCCCTTGCCTGATTTATATTGTTGCCAACAATCACATGTATTCTGTATTAGAAGAAGAGCTGAGAAGAAGTATTGTTGCATCTGAGAGAACAAAAGGCACAGACAATTCAAGAGTTTTCAAGAGCAAGGCGAAGCTGGTAAATACATTTGACGGAACAATCGAGACTCTCTTAAATGTTCCATATGTAACTCTCAGTCAACTTGAAAACTGTAATGTTGTTTATACAAATAGAGAAGACCTTTCAGATTTGGTGGTATATTTGGCACAAACTGAACAAACTGTATACAAGACATGAGGTAATGGTGGGCATATAATTAGAATTGAATACAAGAACCAAGTCAACAAGCACTATCAAGAGTCCTTACTTATGTCCAAGGCATTAACGATTCCTTTTAGAAACCAAAATCTCATCAGTTTGGTACTGGAGGAATTCCAAATATACAAGGGTGATGACATAATAGAGAGCACATTCAATCGAGTGACTCAATCAGTATTCTTCAACTGCGTCAAGGGAGCCATTGTCGATACATTTTATGAACCATCAGTATCGGCTGATTTAAAGAGTTTTGATATTCAAAAATGCCATACAGCATGTTTGACAATAAAGAATGAAATGCCATAGTCTGTTTTCAGCATTTTTGATGAAGTCAAACCATACTCTGGTAAAGTGAGAACTGGATTCTATTATGTTGAGACAGAGAATACGTTTCCACTAAGAGGCACTCGTTGGTATTCAGCACCCATACTACGATATTGTCAAATGATTGGTGTGTCCCTCAACATTGTGTATGAAATCATTCCAAGTAAGACTCTCAAAGCAGACTACTTCAATGATTTTGTAAAGAGGATATATGACAAGAGTGGCAATAATGTAAAGCTGATGATTAACTGTTTTGTAGGATGTTGAACAAAAGAAGTGATAAAAAGCAAACAGATAGGTTTACAATGAGTTTGAATGATGCAGTTTGATACTATTTCTTGAACGACAATACAGTGTATTCATGCATTTCACAAGAGCCAAAGCTATTCACATTTCCATCAAGAATGATACACCAAAGCATTTCAATACAATTCCAATATACTGGCAAGTTATCAATAACGGTAATATGATGCTGCATCAATTGGCAATGAAAATGGGTGGTAGAATAGTTCGATTGAAAACTGATTGTGTGGTAGTTGAAGATGGCAATGATGTTGAATGTCAACCAGGTATTGGTAATTATTGAGTCAAAGCATTACCACAACACTATAAAGTATCTGAGCCATTCAAGAGTACATATGCGTTTCAGCTTGAAATAAAGACAGGATTCCAACAGATAATAGATTAGAGTGTCAGTTATTAACTGGAAAGGCAGGTACGGGGAAATCAACTGAAGTCAGAGAAACCATTAAAGAATTACAGCCTGGGTCATTTGTACTATTAGCAAGTACAAACAAGGCAGCAAGACTAATTAATGGTCAGACAGTCCACCATTTCTTTCATATTGACAACAATGACAAGTGTAACTTGAAGGAAGCAGGAAAGGCAGCCAGCAGATATCAGTACATTTTCATTGATGAAGTTGGCATGTTGAGAGCAGAGATTTATGAAATCTTTTATTATGTGAAGCTGCAAACAAAGGTCAAGTTTGTATTAGTTGGTGACTATAAACAGTTGGGAGGAGTAGAGAAAAACAACAGAAAATATGATTACCTTAATACACAGGCTTTAAAGGAACTGGTTGATTACAGTATAACAGAGCTCTTGATTAATCACCATTCAGACAACTCGGTGACTGTGCTATTTGACATTGTGCACACATTGAATCCAAGCGACTTTGACAATAAGCACATGTTTACTTGAGTAAATCTAGCGTACACTCATAACAAGAGAAAACAAATCAATGAAATCATGATGCAGCGAGATAAACTAAAGAAGAAGAAAATGATTAGAATAGAAGCAAATAAAGATGACCCGAACTCACAAGATGTTCTATTGATGGTTGGCACTCCAGTGATTTCGAATAGAAACTACAAGAAACTCGGACTTGTCAACAGTGCAACATTTGTAGTCAAAAGGATTGAGCCATTGTTGATGCTGGAAGATACAGTAACCAACAACAAGATTGAGATTACTGTTGAGCAATTTCGGTTATATTTCTGGGTCAACTATTGTTTGACAGTCCATCGAGTTCAAGGAGATTCAATTAGAGAGCCATTCACTATCCATGAATGGAGTAGAATGGCCAAAGATATGCAATACACAGCGATAAGTCAGACCACTAAAAAGGAATATATAAATGTAGTTGATGACCACGTAAAACATAGAGAAACAAGAGAGACTGATTTTGACAAAATGAAACAGATGAAGAAGAGAGAGCAAGACATGAAAGATGAACTCAAACGAAAGAGAATTGAGGCTGTTCAAGTAATCAACTACATTATTCGAAAGGGATGTTCTGATGAGTTTAGTTTGAAACATACTTTTGTTAAGAGACGAGAGTTGTTCAAGCATCTTGGTATTTTTGATGAGGTAGTGCAAAGAGGATATGAGATAGACCACATTAAGCCGCGATGCCAGCATACCACAGATGATGACTTCAAGAACATTAATGCTCATTGGAATCTGCGACTGATTTCAAGAAAAGAAAACTACGAGTTGGGTAAAAAATTGCAATTGTTGTAAAAAATTGTGACTTTTGATTGGTCAAAAAATTCCATTTTCGTAAACTTTTTTAAATATTTAAAATCTTTTGCTTATATATAAACAATGGAACCAATAGTAAACTACTCAATGAATATAAAGCTGTCAGACTTGACCTGTTGTATCTGCCTTGAAAACATCAATTTCTCAATTATTCAGTGTGCAAATGGGTCAAACCCGCACTTTGTTTGTATCCAGTGTTGCCATCAATTGGGACAAAAGTGCCTGCAATGTAAGACTGAATCATTATTTCATAATAAACAGTTGCAAGTTACTTTAACCCCCTTTTTAGAATCATGCACCAATGAAAACTGTAAAATGCAAGTATTGAAGTGGAATCTCAATGAGCATGTAGAAGACTGTGACTACAAGAAACACAAGTGCTTCATGTGTCAAAGAAAAGTGCTGTCAAGAAAAACATTGCAGAGTCACTTTGAAACAACCAGGTATCGAAAAATGAGGATTTTGCATTGTCTAATTAGTACTCCAACTTTTCTTTTGCTTTCAACCACATCTTTTTTTAGCCAATGTGAAATGATAAATGTTTGAATCATAGTCTTGATAACACAGAAAACGCATACACAGTTAGATTGCGGACTGATCAAGCATATATAGTCAAATTTCGGGCTGATCACAGATTATGAATTCTGAATTGCGGATTGCGAATTGCGAAGTACAAATCGAAGAATTTGCTCAAATCACTATTTCTCTTTCTTTATCAGTAATTAAAAATAATAATTGATCTATTTATACAGCAATTTTATCACAAACACATGGAAACAAAGCAACCTGAGTCACAAGTTGGGAAATAAAAAAGACATGCGGTAAATTCTTTCACTGACACTGAATCTGTCATATAGCGCCAGTCTATACCGGAAGACTTAAGCAAAGCGGGCATTCGTGCAACACGCTTTATGCTGCTGGTATATTGATTATCGTAGAAAACTTCATGATGTTGCAACTGCTATAATTCTTTCTGTCCACACGTCGCGAATATTTTCAGAATGGTTTTTTTATGTTAGAGTTGAGAATTTGAAAAAAGAGATCGCGAACGCTGGTGCAACTTCATACAAACTAAATGTATATTATACGTATTTGGGATTATTAAAGCGACAGAAATTGAAATGGGGTGCAAAGTATATTATTGATTCAAAAATACACAGAATTCGACAGCTTGCCCTTCAACGCATGAAAACACTCTAATAATCCAAAATCTCAACCATTCGGCAAGAAAAAATTGTAAGCGATTCCGCAGCAATCGCTTTGGTAGTTCAACTCCTGAATTCTGGAATTCAATTTTTGCTACTCTCATTCCTGATATATTTCAGAAACTAGTGGCTGATATTTGATTGGCTATCTGATCCTGATCGCGGGAAATAGCATAGTTCAGGCATGCAAAAAACTGCCGTTTTGACCGCAAGCCTTCAATTCAATCAAAAATCGATGAAATTGTTTAGTGGCAAGATCCAAGCCAATAGGAAACAAACATTCTTCTCCAGAATACTTGGCGGGAAGAGCGCTGGCAATGAGTATGTGCCGCCGATGATCGTTGTTGACGGTGAACAGCTTCGGGCGATTCCGGGGTCAAGCATCGTCGATCACTGTCCAACTTGTACACTCAAAGTGCAGCCCGGAAAGCCCTGTTTTGGAGAAGCCGCAATGCATCGCTTGGCGGCTGCTTTGGAGTCAATAACTCGCCGCCCGCCAGCTTTTCAGACTCAGGACGTGGTGAGTTTGGTTGTTTTTGCTGTTGAAATTAATGATAAGTCCGACCATCGCAACAGCTCGATGTTCTGGGTGTGGGCCAAATATCAGAAGCGTGGCTAGCTCGAATGCACAACATAAAAGCGGATTCGGAAACCTACATCGAGCAAATTCATGGAATTCTCTTCGAGGAATGGTTCCAAATACACGAATGCTGGCGCAGCACCACCGCAATGCGCTTGATCGAAGAAGTCACGGGCGCATTGGGCGCGTCACATCTCATTGTCATTCCCGCAAAACGTACGCTGATCACTGTCACTCTTCTCGCTGAAGTTGTCAACCGTATTGGTGCGTGCTGCTGTACTAAATGGCTCGACTCCACTGTGCCCGCAATCCTCACTACCGCGCTCACGAATTCCCAAATGCTACTCGAGATCAAAAACGAGATCAGTAGCCAACAGGCAGCCCGCCAGCACGAGTTTGACGCGCGTATCTGGACGCAGGTTCTCTTGTCTTTGGGCTCTTCCTTCTCGTGTCGTTGTCGCAGAAAATCTCCGCCTCCCCGCTCCATTAGCCATGTTTGGGGTCATGGTGGACAGCTCTGTGCACCAGAGGAGTCCGGTCGTGCTGTTATGTACCCAAGTGGCAAGACTGCCAAAGTTGCCGATCGCTTCCATTCGAAGCGCGATATTGGCAATGCTGTTGCCGGGCCATTGTGGATGGATGCATTTGATGTTGATCAAGTGGATAGTGCAATAAAAGCGAAGCAAGTCAAGACCATGTATTTGAAATATCTTGATGCCGACACCTTCTATGTTGCCGAGAAGCTTCCGGAGGACTTACGTGAGGCTGTACGCATCGTAAAGGAAGAGGAGTTGCTGAAACGGGCTTGGGTTCGGCAGGAACTCATTTTGAGCAATACTTATAGGTATAATTGATCCAAGTTTGCGCAAGGCTTTAATGAATTTTTTCTATTCAGTATTTTGTTTATTAATGGCGATCATATTTCTCCTAAGTCACTCTCTTGGATTTTGCTTTGGAAGACCATTGAGGACAACGCTAATGACACTGATGCTGGCGAAGAAGCCTTATTTTTGCGTATGTTATTGCAAAAATCCAGTGGTGTAACCAATATCGGTGAAATCATGCGTGAGGCAGAATGCTACTATGATGAAGATCTCGTTGTTGCAGCGGCTAACGTGTTGCAGATAAATTTGCCAAATTTCACATATGGACAGGGCATTGCGGAACTCCTCATTAATGTTCTGAATAATACCAAGAACACAGCAATTTTTGAGGGATACATCAACTGCTGCACAGCAAAAACATTTGCTGGAATTTTTGGTTCTGAGTTTGATTACAGTGAGGAAGAACATAAGCAGGGCCTAAAATTCTTGACTGCAAGATCTGATTATGCTGTGAACGTTCCACCTGGTAAAACACTTTATTTACTGGAAAGTGTGTCCACAGTTGATGGAGTGCAGTTGAGTGCAAAGCAGCAACTGTGGCTATCTGAGGAAATACTAAAGAAGACCCACACCATACCTGAATGCATGAATATGTGCCATGTGAATGGCACAGATGTATATAAATCTACACGTGAAGCAGCAAGGACAATAGGTGTGCCTATTGAGTTGGGGAAAATTGTCTATGAATTTTTTGAGAATGATGTGTGGACAACAATTCTTTGGAAAGATAGGAGTATGCCCTTAGGAAGCTGGCTTGTGACTCTAAGAAAAGAGAAAGAGAAGCAGGGAGAGGAAGTTTTTCTTGCTTTGAAAGATGCCAATGAGTTATTCTTTGGAATTATTGTAGAATTTCATGGAGTGAATGCAGAAGGGGTTAGAAAGGGAACATGTGTGGGTGGATGGTGGAGTAGTAAAATGGAGTTGCGGGACTGGAATTTTAAACTTTTTATTGATTGAACTAATAGCGTAAACTTACTGATTGAATTTCAAATTCAATGTTTATTTCAAAAAATTTATTCATGATGGTATTGACACTAAACAAAGTATTGAAAATCAGCAAATGGAGTTCTGTGGTGATCTGAATATGGTTCACAAACTTACCAGGTAATGCAAAAAAGAGTGATTAAATTGTAGGCAAGATTTTGAAAGTCAATGGTTGTTGGATTTTCAGTAGAGAGGTTGTTAATTTCAGCAGTTGCAGTAGTAGTGATATTTTCAGTGATAAAATTCACTGTTTGTGCTCTCTGCATCTGTTGACTGAAAATAAAAGTTGAAGCACTATTTACTCAAGCATCCCAATATTGTACATACTATTTGCAAAACAAGTTTCTCATTATATTGGCAGTATGGATGGAAAAAATTTCTGAAATCTTGTTCAAATTGGGCTATTTTATTCATTTTTAGGGAAAGAATCGGGCGATGCAAATCGCAGGCAAATCTACTCATTAAGGCTGGCGAACGAGACAAAACTGCCAGCGGCTTCTCGAATGCGTGGTGTCGATTCTGATTAAAAAAGGCCGGTTCAGTGCAGCCGCGACAAATCAGAAGCTGATTGCCGAGGCGTATGAGACACAGATTGGCGATATTAAAGCCGCGAGAGAAGCATACGAGAAGGCAGGGGAATGATATTATGACGAAGAATCAAATGAATATGTTTTCTTCATCTATTTACTTACTGTCATATTGTGAGTAATGTATGCAAAAACACGAGTGCAGACGACGCTTTATTAAAGCAGCCATATTTGCTGCTCAACTTCAAGACTTTGAAGCCGCGTTGTCAACGATTTAGGATGTGGTATCCCGATACCTTGATCATAAACTTACCAAATGGAGTCTCAAGGAGTGCTTCTTCAAAGCAGGAGTAATTTTGCTCAATATTAGGGTTAGAAGCGCTACTGTAATTTACTTTAGAAGGCTTACAGAAATGCCCTTCAATCCATGAATGACGAAAACAGGATATGGTTCGAATACGAACTAGTTTGAAGCGATACTGCAGTATGGATTTATCGTTCCGTGCCCAACTCGAATACAAATTTATTCTGAAACTTGCTGATGCTTTTGAACCTGGAGACGTGGAGGGATTCACAAACAGTGTCGTCGAATTTGATCTGTTTTCGACGGTCGATCCATGGATAACGGCGTTATTGTTACGTGTGAAGAAGTTAATCGGAGAAGAGGATGAAGATTTTACTTGAGCAAAAGTTGAGCCGGGAACTCATTTCTGAATTGAATCAGTTTACTTTGGTTATTTTTCTTTTAATTCCTTTTATTACTCCGAACGACATAACTGACAATAAATTTTGCATATTATGTTCCGCGCAAATTCAGTTTTTTTGGTTGCCTGGGGCTCATTTTTGATAAGTCGGTCATTTGACATTAGTTGTGGGGAAAAAGAAATCTTTTTCAATCTCCACTTTCGTCGCCACCCATTTCATTTACACCTCAGCAAGAAGCAAAAAGCCAGCAGTGTCTCGTAACAACTAGAAGCTAATATCGAACGCTAGAAACTGAAGCGTAATTGGCTATTTGTGTTTATTTTGACCGACGCTTTCTGTTTCTTTCGACCGACTACAGGAAGGATGATGGGAGGAAACACAGCAGAGACAATCACAATTACAAACACAGATACTTTAATCGCCGCTATTCACTCATGCGAAACTTCGCCATTCCGCTGTTCGCGCTGCATCACTCATATTGCCAGTGCTGAATCGCAGGCGCAAACGATCTCACAGGGATTCCACCGCAGCGAATTAACCATCCTATTACGCTGAGAATGCGACAAAGCATCGTGCAACAACCATATGACAGCACTCTACCAATGTATAGCAACAGTGCGTTGGCGTCGTCGTCATTTTTGCATGGATCAGGTGGGATTCCGTTTTCTCAGCATTCACGGATAGGTGACAGCGGCAGCAGTGGAAGCACTGAAAGTGCGGAAACCGAGTTTACGAATCACGCAGCTGTGATTATGGGGTCATTACCGTATGGTCATAGACATGGGCTGCAGGGAGATAATTTTATGAATTCGTTTCCCAGCACACCGATTTTGGCAGATAATTTTGATAATGATAATTTAGGATTTGGCGCTGATCGATTTGATGAGAAGAGTTCGAAAGACACTGAATAACTTTTGCACTAGTTTTCTTGGTAAGACAGATCTTCTGTCGTATTTGTTCTTAATAAAACCGAAGTAAATTAATTTGACCTCGGCAATGGCGAAACATGTTTTCTAACCGATTCCGCTCTATGTTTCTGCCCTCTTTCAGCTTTGGCCTTCTCTTGTTTTTCCTCTTGCTCCACTTCTATTTTTTTATTTTTTTATTGTTCTTCCTCTGTGAGTGTTTTGTTCCATACAAAAGATGCAGTTACTGGAACTGCCAGCGGAAGTATTGGCCAAAATCCTGCAGATCGTCGATGGCAAAGCGCTTGGCGAGTTCAGACCCTAAAAACTGTTGGGATCATTCGCGGACAGCCGAATACTCCGACTACTCTGAACAGATTTAGCGCGATAAGCAACTTTAATAGTGCACAACTCGGCACCGACGTTATTTCAAGAAACACAGCTGGGAAGCCACATCCCGATTGGGGCGGTGCCTTCCATTCAATGGTTCAATTTTTGATTTTACAAAAAAAAAAAAAAAATTCTTTCTTGGGAAGAAAAACGTTGGGAAAAACAATCAGCACGGCGGCAGGTCCTCAAAGCGCTTTTGATGAGTCTGCAGCAAACTGCACTATTGGAATCCCTCTATGAGGACGGCACACCTGATCGAAGGCTGTTGGAAAACTTACAGTTTGATCATGTCACACTGACATCTGCCATTTGATTGACATGATATCTCACTCCTCGAAACTCTATCCCAAAACAAATTGCATTTCGAAATTTGCTACAAGACTTACTGCCAAAAGAATTCAAGCAGGCTATTTGAATGGACATTCAATTGTTTAAATTATTTGTTGCACTTATTGCTAATCATTCAGTTTTTCAGAACAACAGCCACAATCCTCAAATGGACATATGGATACAAGCAGCAACTGCGTTAAAATGGATTGGTAATAATGTAACAGGGGTATCTGTCGTTAAAGTTAGTGTTTTGCTCAGAATTGCTGTCGAAACGGTGATTATATTCTGTCGTCGGGTTGTCACAGCAACCTTATCATTGAAGTTGAAATACGTGCCTTGGCTGTCTCAAGCTGCAAGACATGCTTTGTCAAAAAAAATGAATGACTTGTATGGGCTGAAAGGTCTCATTGGGATTGTTGATGGCACAGACATAGTTCTGTATGAACAGCCATGTGTGGATCCTGAAACATACTGGACTTGAAAGCACAGATACGCTCTCAACTGCCAGCTGGTTGTTCATCCTCTTGATGGTTGCGTTATCTACCATCTACTTGGTTGGCCAGGCTCAATGCATGACAACAATGTCTTCAGCAGGTCGAAACTGATCCAGCAACCAGACTTGTTTCTGGGACACAGCAAATTTTTGCTTGGTGATTCTGCATATGTCCTGACAACTCAAATGCTGACACCGTACAAGGGTGCTCCCTTGCAGATTCTGGAAAACAAAGAATTTAATTGCCAGATTTCTTCAGTAAGAGTCAAGGTTGAACATACTATTGGTGTGTTGAAGGACAGATGGGGCAGCTTAAAGCATTTACATTGCAGTACCCAGAAGGAGAAGATTTGCAGCATATCAACAACTGGATTCTCACATCTATTATCTTTCATAATATGCTCATTACTTTTTGTGATACGTGGGAAGAAGTGGAGGAAGATGATGATGATACAACTGATGAGTCACACCTGGGGAATCAACAACAAGCATCTCCAATCAGTGAAAAATTTTGGTCTCAGATCAAGCAAACTGTTTTGAGCCATATTAGTTGTGTTTTTAGTCAGTTGTGTTTTTAGTTTTGCAGAAATACATAGAGTTTAATTAAAGCCAACTACTTAAAACAAATTGAAAAATCCTTTGAGATCACTTGGTGTTTTTCCTGAAGTGATAGCTGCTTGAATCAACCCCATTTTGAGTTTCTGCTTCT